>JAUMHQ010000255.1:503123-514648 GCA_032361165.1 Enteromius paludinosus | reverse complement strand
ATGTTTGAGCCTGTATCAGACGAAGATGCTGATTTTGTAGAACAGCCTGTTGTTCTGAGATTGCACATCGACCCTTCTGAATGGTGAGCATGGGCGGGGATATGCAAATGTGGTGAGTGTCACTATTACGCCTCTAGACTGTTACGAAACAGTCTGTGTTGTGTTGGAATTTGACCGTTTTTCAAACTCTAGAGAAGAAATATGAGATTACTAGTATCTTTCTGGCGAAAAAAAGCATTTGAAGTCTCAATTTGCTTTCCACTTAATCTAGAAAATGAAATCAGTTTTTCTGATCTTGTAGACCATCTTGGCCCTATTTATTTATTTCATTCATTCATTTATTCACTGAATCTTTTGTCATGCATTTCCGAAGGGTGCATGTGATGTTAGCTTAGAATTTGGCCAAAGAAGGGTATATATATCATTTTGTTGGCCTACCTTTTGAAGCAGCTTTCATATATTCAGCGCACCTATGATGTCGAAAAATACTGTCTTGATAGGCAGCGCTCTAGATTTTGTAAAAGAGCAGTCAGCTGTTGGCAGACAATGATTTGACGTTGGGGAGTTATGTTTGTGTGTGTGTGGGTCAGCCTTCTCTCTACTATCCTCCAGATGGCCCAGGTGACGTCGTAGATGCACATGTTTGAAGATGGAGAGAACGGAAGATCCACACTCTATCAGACATGTGCTCCTCAAACATCTCCATGTAAACATCTGTGGAGACATGACAGCGTCAGATTAATCACTGCAGTCTGGAACACACTGCTGTGCCACACACACGCTCGCACACCAGACAAACCCGTCACATGTGCTACAGTGTGTGTGCGTGTGCGCTGAATACTAATGCAGATTAGCTCCATCTATATCAGACTGTCTGTGTTTGGACACCCTCCATCTTTTGCATATTGACAAAATGCTTTCCTGCAGGGCAGCCCAGTGTCGTTAATTCGACTGTACAGGACACAGTCCGATTCAAACGCAGTGGTTCTCAACTGGTGGAGAGCAGGTCTGTTTAGAAAACATGCAGCCTAACCATTGTTTGCATACTGTGCATGAATTGCATGGGATTTGCTAAATATTGTCTGAGCAACTTTTTAAAAAAATGTTGTCACAAGTCCATTCAGTCAAACTCTATTGCAGGTCTGTTCATAGTTGATGGTAAAGACTCTGTACTTAGTTGTACATTACATTTTCTGATTATTATCAGTGTTAAAAATAGTTGTGCTGCTTTATATTTTGGTGGAAACCGTAATGCATTTTGTTTTTAGGATTCTTCGGAGTATTGCAAGTGCAAATGAACAACTTTTATATGGAAAAATAAATCTTTTGGTATCATAAATGTCACTTTTGATACAATTTAATGTATCCTTGCTGAATAACAGTATTAGATTCTCTAAAAATAAATAAATAATAATAATGTTAGTGCATATATTTCATCTGCTTTACAGAAGCCCATGGGCCAGACAGCATCAGTGGACAGTAAGCGAATGGTGAGTCTTATCATTTGCATTTTATTTACTTTGATTTTATCCCCATTACGGTAGAAGCCAAACTAACACACCAAATGACTGTCTTCAAACTTCCATTTGCATTTCATTTGTTCTTGAACGCGCCCTGGAGATTCCCATATTCATAATGGAACTGCAATGTCATTAAAACACGTTTATTGTGCTTCAACTGCCTTTTTCAGGGAGCACGGAGAGCCCGTCACCTCATGAGCGAGGTTAAAGACGCCATGCGGCAACATTGCAGATTAATACCCACGTCTCCGACCGTCAGCAAGAGATTTACGCGCTCTCTGCAGTAAGAAAGAGGCAGGTGAGCGGAGCACCAGGCAGTTGGGTTGCGATGATGTGTTAATTAGTCCCTGACTGATTCGCACACTGTGGGTATCGTAGTACGTGCGTGTTTGCGCTGTCGGCTGTTTATGGGTTTCCCCTCGCTCCCTCAGACAGACTGAAGCACTTGCTTTGTCGTATTGGGCCCAGGTTGCTTGAGTGTTTTTTTTTTAAGCTGTCTTTAAAAATGGCAGGTAGGACTGCATCAGCACCCAGAAGGCACCTGGACTCTCAGCTGAGCGCCCAAGTTTAGCCCGAGGCACGACGGCAAAGAGTGTTTTGCTTTTGCATGCACGTACGCTCACAATCACAGCTGCGAAAACAGACCTGAAACTTATTTTTCGGCCTGTCATCAAAAGCTCTGCTGCAAGTAGGAACTCTGGTATACAGCAGTCGTACTGCTTATCACCACAGCAAGTGCAAGACCGGTGCATTGTTTTTTTCAATTGCACATCAGACAACCGTATTGATAGCTATCGATTGCATGAAATGCAGAATATCTCAACTAGAGATTTCCATTGACAAAAGGGCCAAATCCTCTCCACAATATGTCTTTAATGCTTCAGACTGTGATTTCATTAATTGTTGTGGGACATCAGCTCTGTTGCATGCATGAATACCATTCGTAGAGTGAATAAACCTCCTTATCCACTAAAACTGGGCTGGGGCTAAATGCAAATCAATTCATATCATTATATTTTCTCAATTATTGGTCATGATTTAGAGCAGGGGTCATCAAACTTGATTCTTGAGTGCCGGTGAGGGCAGAGTTTAGCTCCAACTTTCTCCTCAACACACCTGTCTAGAAGTTTCAAGTATATCTAGTAAGAGCTTATTTATCTGCTTCAGGTGTTTGACTATGGTTGGAGCTAAACTGTTCTAGAGTGTCTGCATTTGAAACAGTTGCAGTTTGTTGTCTTGATGGTTGTTGATGGTATGAAATACATAAAAGATCATGCATTAGTGGAGTGTTGCAACTGCAGCTCTCTATTGATCTATATGCCTTTAATGCTTCTTCATTATGTCGGTCGCCATGAAAAGCTTAACTGCATGCATGAACACTACTGAGTGATCAAACTGCTTGTTGCAATAGTTCTGCATTATCCACTTGAGCAGCTGGTGCCAAATGCGAAACTTTAGTTTTGGCTTTGGATTTTTAAAAACATCTTCTCATTCATAGCCGTCATCAAGAGCACCAGCATTTGGAACATTTGCAAGCAATTTTGACATCTTGATGGCTGTTGATTGCATGAAAAAATCATTAGTGGAATATTGCAACTACAGATTTCTGTGAACAAACTTCTGTTCCCAAAAAATATGCCTTCAGTGCTTCAAACTGTGGAAGTGTTTTAGGCCCATCATCAAAAGCTTTGTTGCATGCATGAACTGAAATATACAGTGCTCAAAGATCATTGCAGCAGAGACCACATGCAAAACATAGTTTTGAAAATCATAAAATATCATAGCCATTGTCCAGACATCTGCCTTCACAACAGATTTTGAGATGTGGCATCTGTCGATTACATTAAATGCATACAAATCATGTGCTGTTAGTATGTTCCAACTACTACTTTCTATTAACAAACAGGCCAATTCTGCTCTGCAAAATAAGCCATTAGTGTTTTAAACTATGATTTCATAAATTGTTGTAGGGCCGTCTTCAAAAGCTCTGCCATGCATATGAATTCTAGTATAGAGCGATCAAACCGCTTGTTGCAATAGTACTGCATTATCCGCTGAAGCAGAGGCAGCTGGTGCCGAATGCAAACCTTTAGTTCAGGCTGCTTGAGAATCTCAAAATATCTCCCCGACCATGGCCGTTGTCCAGAACATCTGCATTCAGAACTGTTGCGAAGCCGGACATCTGTCTTGATGGCTTTCAATCACATAAAATGTGTGATCATTTTTGTAGAATGACTCAACTGTTACTTTCATTTTACAAACCGGCCTTCTCCACTTCACAAAATATGCCTGTAATACTTCAAAGTATGTTTTGTCATAGGCCTGCCTGTCATCAAAAACTCTGTTGCTTGCAGGAATTTTTGTTGAGATCGTGCAGCTTTCTCCTCTGAAGCAGAGGCAGCTGGTGCCGAATCTGAAACCTTTAGTTTGGACTGCTTGAGAATCTCAAAATATCTTCCCAGTTGTGGCCATCGTCCAGAACTTCTGCATCGGTCACAAAAGAGTGCGCAAGCGTTTTGTTTTTGAATCTGGAACATCTGTCTTTAATGGCTACTGATTGCATGAAATGCATAAACAAAATCAGATGGTAAAGGGGTCATATCACGTTGCTGAAAAGTACAGTATTGTGTAATTGGTGTAATGCAATGTCTTTATGCGGTTCAAAAAACCACATATCGTATCATTATTATTACTCTTCTATGCCCTACCTGCTTGAAACACAGGGATTTTTACAAAACACAAGCGAGGTGAGCTTTGATTGGCCAGATGTCCAGTGCATTTTGATTGGCTGATTTCCTCAAACGTGTGACGAATATGTTGCCCCTTAGTGATGCCGTGTCCTGGCAAGATGATACAAAAACATGCATCCAGTGGGGTCATATTTACTAAGTGTAATGAAATTGTCTTTTTACGCACCGCATTTCATCACACCTGTGTACGTGATCAGAGAAACCACAAACAGCAAGCTCTACTCTACACTGCTCAAAACTTACAGCCTCTGTGCACAGCCAGCAAACACTGCTCTTCAGGTTCAGAATCGTTTCTCTATAAATGCCCTGAAAACACTAATATTTGTGTTGAACTGTTCTGGAACCGTGTTGTAAATACAACTGATTGTTTTACTTTCACAATGACACACAGCATCTCCAGAACATGGCGCCCGCAGCAACACTACAGCGGAAATGAAAGCTGCACCTTCTTTCTTTGGGTAAACATTTGGGAGGTGTTACGAAAATAAACCCACACTGTAACGTAGAAAAGTGGGGGTGGGTTTAAACAAGCCGTATTAGTCATAACTTTTAAAGAATATCTCTTTGGTTTTGAGACTTGTGAGACTAGCCTTTGTATCTTCAGGGATCTTTTCTAATCAATAACAGCTTGTTACATTCCAGAGAAAGGAACACTTAAAATCACATCATATGACCCCTTTAAAGGAATATCGCAACTACAGCTTCCTGTTGACAAACAGGCTAAATCCACTGCACAGAATGCACCATTAGTGCCTCAAACTGTGATTTCATACATTGTCGTAGTCGCGTCTTGATTGAGTACCAGCTGGATGGAGGCAGCGGAGTAAACTTGGAACCGAACCACAAAGGCCAAATCGCTATGGGCGCCTGAGCGTGTTTGCCTTCTCTAGAAGTCGGGATTTTTGCTGTTTGGAAGTCAAACACTGTTCGGTGTGTGTTTGTTTTTCTCGGTCTGTGTGTGTCTGTCAACACAGACGGCTCTCGAGGGGGGACGGCCGTCCTCCAGCAGACAGCCAAAGGGCTAATTACGGAATAATAAGGAGGGAGAGAGGACACATGTGCAGGGCTGCAGCAACCCCCACGACACACAAACACACACCCGTTACGGCGCGCTCGTGTTAGATGGGGTACCATTCCAAAAAGCGGGTCCCTGAGGTCCCTCTCGGCCGTCCGTTCACCTATCGCATCCCTCTGCGCAGGTGCTGAGGGGGCGGAGAGACCATTTCCAGCAGATGATCCTCACTCACAAAGCCTGCGGCCCCGCAGTCCATCAATACGGGATGGGGTGGGGCGGGTGACTGTTATTGAGCCACCGGTCGACTCTATCTATCACAGGCCGGTGAGGAGCAGGTGCGGGCCGGACGGGCGGCAACAGACCCTGACGACGGGAAGCGGCGAGCGCCGAGGGAGGCCCCACATGCGCGCCGTCGCCCAACACTTTTCCAATTTGCTATAATTAGCCCCCACACGGACCAGGCTCTGAGCAGCGGGAGCCACGGCTTCTGCTTTAGATCAACTGCGTTAAACCTCCTGTGACGTCTAAACTCTTAATTCACTGCTACATTAACAAGGCATTTCAAATTTGAAATATAAATACAAAGCAAATTAGAAATAGGTGAATATGATTCATGGATAAATTATTTATTAAATATACTAATTTAAAAATGAAAATGCTGAAATATTATAATAGTAAAATTAGGATTTAGAAATTAGTATATTCGAAAAATAAAAAAAATATTTTAAAATAATTATAAAAAGTATTTAAAAGATTTTTACTTGCATGTACTTTTCAATATAAGATTTTTTTTTTTATTTAATTTACTTAAATGTGCATCATTATAAAATATGTTACAGTATAAATGATGAAATACAGAGAAAATTATTTGTTTTTTAAATGTTGATTTTAAAAACTTATTTAAACTTATATTTATTAAATATTTACAATTTTGAAATATAAAAAGAAAATGTTTCAAGATATTTATTATATAAATATATTATATTATTTATTATGACAATATTTGTAAGTATTTAGTTAATATTTATTTATTATATGTGTTTATTATTGAATATTAAATAAAGTTGAATGCTTTGAACACATTACAAATTTGAATAAAATATTTAATTGTTTTAAATGTGAAATTTGAAAAGAAAATGAATGTGCTTGTAAAACAATATTTTGAATACAAAAAGTTGTATAAAAATACATTTTTCATTTTTTACTTTAAAATATTAAATTAAAATTAATTTTCAAATGTTTTATTAGTATTTATACTAATAAAACTAGTATTATACTAGTATTTATACTAGTATTTATATTTTAAATGTAAAATATTAATAACAATTTCATTTATTTGACATTTTAGAAATATTAAATGATAAACTGTTGACTAAAATTAAAGTTGCAAATATACAAAAAATACAAGTGCATTTAAAAATACAAGTGCAAATACAAATATTTACATATATTTTAGTATGATTTTTAATATAAAATATATTTTATATTAAAATAAATTTAAAGTCTAGTATTCCTCAAACAATAAACTAAAACAAAACAGCTTGACACCTTTCCAGTTTGCCCATAATTAGCCCCCTCATGTCCCGTCTCTGAGCAGGGGCGACCAGCGGGAACCATGGCCTCTGCTCTGGATCAGCTGTGTTAAACCTCCTGTGACATCTAAACTCTTAATTCATTGCTACATTAACAGAGTCGATTAACATACGCGCGTATCCCCCTGTGATCTCTTAACGGGCACCTTGATATCTGCCGACCGTCTGCCCCAAATCACCCCCGTCGCCATCACCGAGATGCCATTTAATTGGAGAGGTGTCACAGATGATACACTCGGAGTGGCCAAAACAGACAGGAAGATCCCAAATGTGACCCTCGTTTAGACGCCAAACGCCTCGCTCTGTTATTTAGAGGATAATGCTGGAGAGATTTCACAGATGCGGCTGTAAAGCAGCGCTCCGTTTAACCAATCAACGAATTATCAAATCCGCAATCTGAGGAATCAGCCATATTAGCAGGCAGTTGAAACACAAATGCGCAGCCCTGAGGGTGCCGAGGATTTGATTTGGGAGACGATAACAGCTCGTGAACAAGCTCTGTGGTGCGTCTCCACAGAGAAACACACCATGTGCTGCGTATCTGCATAGATTAGGCTCCAGTGCTGCGCTTAGAACGTGAAGCAATAGTTATGCATTTGGTTCCGAACCTTGCTTTTGCTTCTGAAGATCAATCTATAGCGTACAAACAAAGAAAAACAGTGCTCAGTAAGTGTAATTGTATATAATTTGATGCAAAATAAAACTACACTTAGATCAAGGCCGTCATAAACTACACAGAGCCAAAAATAAATAAATAAAAAACGTCAGATACTTTTCTGTAATGTTAAATATTTGTACTGCATTTCAATTCTTGAATGTCTTTGTTAGCATGAAATACTGAAAAGTTCTCTAAAACTAGTTGTATACACTCTCACACATACATTATTTTAATGCATTTTAAAGTATACTTATTAAATATCTAAAATATATTAAAAGCAAACTTTCTACAATAATAAATACGATTGGTCCAATATTTTTTATCAGTTTTAATGCAGTTTTAAGTTTGCTTATTAAACATTATCTAAACCATGCAAATATATTATAAACCTTACTTTCAACAAGAATAAATGTTTAGTCCACATTGTGATCAATATTATTTTATGTTTTTATTAACATAAGTGCATTTTATTGTTAAATATTAGACATTTCCTAAGCTGTGTAGTGTATTAAAAATTAAATACTTCTTCTACAGCAAGGATGCTAATATATTTGCTGTTCTTAGTTATTAATACTAATGCATTTTAAAATGTTATTATTAATCCATAAATAACTGTGCATTACAAAAAAAACATGAAATAAGTTCTCCAAGAGTAAATGTGTTTAGACCACACACACGTGCACTTTTGTGTTTATAGTTTATAGAATTATTGCATTTAAAGTTTAATTATTAAACATTATCTATACCATGCAACGCAATGAAAACAATGCAGTGCTTGCTACAAGAATAAGTGTCATTAAAATATTTTTGCTTTTGGCAGCAATAAAGTTTGATTACTAAACCTTATCTAAACCACGCAACAAAAGTGCATCAAATATCCCATGTTGTGCACAAACACAATCAATTTCCTCGGCAATAACAATAAGCACGTGTAATCACAGGCTGCTCTGCAACCTAATTGCATACAAATTTGTTAAAGCGACTCAGTATGTATGTAATTCCTCGGTAGCTGCGTGATGCTTGCTCGTTTGCTTTGCAATGTAACACAATGCGAAGAGCGTTTAGCCCGACCTGAAGAGCCTAATTTGACTCACAAATGTCCCGTGAATAAAGGGGCGCCCAGATCCGAGGAATTTCATCAGGATCAAATGGAGCTTAAACAAGTTAGAGTAACAGGGGGTTACGCATCCAGCTCAATTTGGTTTCTAACAGCGCCGCGTACGATTCGAGGGTGAACTAAACACGTTTGATAGGAGTGCGTTTCAAACTGAGGCCAATTACGTGAGCAACAGGACATTCGTCCTCACAAAGAGCCCGGGAGGCTCGACAATGCACGCTGGAACATCTGTAAGGCCCCTGGCTTTGCGGTGTCTTGTGGGTAAGTGTGTGTGTGTGTGTGGGCCATGAACGCTGCTATAATGATGCTTAACCACCTCCCTCGCTCGCTTTTGAGCACATCGCCCCGCTGCGCAGAGAACCAGGTGCTGGTGGAGGAGGAGAAATGCACTCAGACACCAGGAAAAAGCAATATGTGTGTGTGTGTGTGTTTGGAGAGCCGCAGCCTGAGAGAGCCAAAAAGTGGGGGAGCGCAAAAGGAGAGGAGGCCCATTTCAATAGACTGCTGATTTCAGATAAGTGATCCCCTTGAAAAAGGAAATGTGTTGGTTTTTTTTCCCCTCCCCTCAGCAGTTTGGCCTGAAAGGAGAACCATCCACCTGCTAGCAGCATCAATTGGCCCCTCGTGTGGCTTTTTCACCACTTCCCTTTCAGCCGCGCGCGTCGCTCTCCCCCTCACGGTGCGTCCCATTCAGACGGGTGAATGTGCAGGCGGCGGGGAGTATTGACACTGCTCTCCCTTCCCAGCAGCCATTGTTCTGCTTCGCCCGCACCGAAGGGAGAAGACCAGCTCCGATCGGTGCTCGCTCTGCCCTCACGTCGCCAATCTTCCCTTCTCAGATCAACCTCGGGCCGTTTATCGCTTGATTTCTCTCGGGCTGCAGATGCAGCTGGGGACTGCGGGTGTGTTGCAGGTAGGGGATTGTGGGAGAAGATTGAGGGACGCCCGACAGGTGCTAAAGTTTCAGTGCCAGTGAGAATTGATCCAAGCTTGGCCCACATTCCCTTCTATCACACTCAGACGGAGAATTCAGTGCAATGCACAGATTTTACATTGATACAAATCTGTCTGTTTAATATGTGTATTCAATATTTATGCATTTATGAAATGTTTTAAATATATATATTATATATATATATATATATATATATATTTCCACTTTTTTTACTTTTTACTTAATTAACAAAAAAGTGTCTAAAATTAAAGTTTTATTTTTGTATATTAAATTTTGGAATATTGTTCAAATTTTAAATAAATACAATTATCAACAAGTTTATTAAAAATAAATAAAAATGTGTATATAAATATTAAATGATATAATATTGAAAATCTTATCATTTTGAATAAAAAAATATATATATTTAAATTTTATAAAATATACAAATGCAAAAAAATACTTAAATGTAATTATTGGATGTAATTTTTGGAAAGTGAAAATAATTGTATAAAAATATGAAATTATAAAATATAGGCTAAAATTAAAGGCTACAATAATTTTACTTAATTAAAAAAATGTTATTTATTTAAATTAAATATTTAATTTAATTTTAAATGTTTGCATATATTTAAATCTTCAAATAGAAATAGAAATGCAATTAAAACAACAATAACATTGAATGACATTTGAATGTATTATTTTGAGTATTAATAGGCTATAGGTTTTATAAATATAAAATGAAATATCAACAAAGGTGTTTATAGATTTAATGAGTTCTGAAAGCAAAATATTTGAATTGACATACGTTTTAAAATTAAAAAATAGATCATGTCCATTAAAACAATGTTAACAGATACAACATTTGAGTTTGAAAATGAATCTGAAAATGTAGAAATAACATTTGTATGTGCTTTAGAAGTATTTTTCAATGCTAATTCATGTTAATTGAAGTACAAATTAAGTTTTATTAATCTAAAATGATGAGATACTGACTAAAATTAAGGAACAACTATTTTAAAAGACAAAAACAGTGACTACAGTTTTCAGCAGAAGTTTGATGTGTGTGTGTGTCTGGCTGTCAGCTCTCTGAATCCTCTACATCAAAGCTGCAGCGAGACGTGATTTCCACACGATTACACAGTCACAAAGTCATCATTCGAGGTGAGTCGATCTTCAGATATTTCCAATGAGAAGCTGAGATATTTCAGATTAAACTGGTAAATGATGCTGACTCATTACATTTCTGTCTTTTTTGCGAAGGACAAACTCAAACTGTTCTATTATGCGTGTTGTGTTAATGTGGACTCTCTATAGCTTTTAAGATCTTCAGTTCAGATAGTTGGATTAGTGTGCATGAAGGACCCTTGCAATGTCATTCAAACTCACTCTATTACCTAAATCATCTTCCTGCTCCGTCAGGTTAAATCAAAATGGCAAAGCCGTGGATTAGCGGTTAGCATGTATGATCCACACAGAAAACACAGAACATTACAGTAATGCTGATGTATGGCTCCCAGTCTTATTTCAGTATTACTGAGATCATTTAGGTTTTATGAAAAATTTGAGTTAGTTTCCATTTTTCATAGTTTTCATTTTCGTTTTTCTTAAATGTTCATTAATTTTGTGTTTTTGTCATATGGTTATATTTTAATGTAGTATAAGTATAGTTTTTTTTCACGGTAGGTATGGTATTATTGGAATGATACTCATCATTCTAGTTAAAAAAAGTTTGGTCTCATCTGACGACAGGACATTCTCCCATAACCAGTGTTGGGTGTAACGCGTTACTGTAATAATATTACTTTTTTCAGTAACTAGTAGTGTAATGCATTACTTGTCTTAAAGTAGTAATATTATTTCAATTTTCCCGAGCTAGTTACTTGCGTTACATTTGCCAGTAGCACTTTCATCACACACAAGGAACACAGCACAGAGA
>JAUMHQ010000255.1:472285-483027 GCA_032361165.1 Enteromius paludinosus | reverse complement strand
TGAGGCTGGGTTCTGACTGCCTCCTGCAGTCCCTCAGGGCCTTTTATCATGGCCCTTGGCCTGGGCCTTCTTAGCCGTCAGCACCTCCCGCAGGTCTTTCTTAGGTGCTGGCTGCTTAGGCCCATAGCGTGAGCCACCTGCACCCCAAGCTCGTGGGGTTGCCCGTGACGCTACACTCTCCTTCTGGCTCCTTCTCGCGGCGCTCCCTATCTCGGTGCTGGACCCGGTTGATTTGCGGCCGGAGATAGAGGGGCACTCGTCTCCATATCTAAAGACAAATCAACCTGCGATCCCCATGATGACAGGCGCCGGTTCCCCTCAGCGACAGCGGGACCTGCCCCACGGGGATTGCCCACGAAGGCTCCCTCCTCAAAGAGAGCTCTTCGTGAGAGGAGAGTAGCCAGCGAGAGCTCGTTACAGCATGGGCAATCTCCTCTCTCGAGAGAGAGAGCAGACACCGCATGCTGTTCCCCCAAGCAGGACACACACAGTGTGTGTGTGTCTCTAGGAGTGAGAAACCGGTGGCACGGGCTTGCACACACTCTAAACTGCTGCATTTTTCTTTTTGTTTTATCTTAATTTTTAAACTAAAGATAAACAGAATTTTCTCTAGTATTCTCAGATTTCGCAACGAACAGACTCACAGACAGAGCGTGCTGAAGAAAAGAAGCTGATTTGTAACGCGCTGCACCTGGGCTTTTATAGCGCCGGCATTATGACGTCACCGCTCATTATGCCGGTGCCGCAATTGATTAGATTCACAGCTGTTTCAGATGCGTGTTCACGCCGAGGCGTTCCCAAAGCGTTGATCCAACGCAGTGTCGAGTTCCTGAAAAGGAACTATAAATGAGGGATGAAGGGCCAGGTCACGTAAAAACTAAACAAAAAGAAAACTACATTTTTGTCAACATACTCAAGTTTGTTATTCTATTTAGCTGTGGAACATGATTGTTTTTCCATTAAATAGAAGTCAATGGTAACGCAATCTCTTCAGTTACCACCATTCTTAAAAAAAATATCTTCCATTCCACAGAAGAAATTAAGAAAATAATGGTTTGAAACAGCATGATAATTATGTAAATGACTTAAATTTCAATTCTGTATGGAACTTTCATGTCCTATACTGCTTTTTTTCAATAAGCAGTTTTTGGTGTGCAAAAGTAGTCAAAGTGTGAATGATGGGTAAAACGCCCCTGGCATTCAAAGAGCAGAGCCGTAAGTAAAGAGAGAAAAAATCTGTAAAAACAATATTGGGGATCAGGGCCTTGGGAAACATCACTCTAATCAGAGTTTCATATACCTCACCTTTCATAATCTTATAAGCCCTATCCGCCTACCGCACTAAAACCTCTCTTTCTTTTGAAGAATGCAGTGCCCTGGATATTGCTGCCCAAGGGTCCATAAGAACCATGCGGTGAAGGAGACGCACTGCCCTGAACAAAGGAATACCTTGAATAACTCTGCAGTGGTCCGATCAGGCCTTTCAGTTTCAATGCCAGAACTAGTAAATATCTCTAGATAAATATCTCAATTAAACTTTTATAAAAAGCTTATACTTAAAACTGCATGACCGCTTGACACAAAATCACATACACATACATACATACATACAAATTATGCATTCTTACTAAAAACGTAAGCTGAATAACACTTATAGTTAATAATGTATATTCATTGCCATTCAGTTTTCAATGACAGACCCCACACACTTTCAGAAAGCAAAACATTTACTTAGACTGGTCAAATGTAATCTATTTAAGCTAAAAGCCTACAATGTCACATTTCAACAAAGCACCTCAGTTTCGATTAAACTTCATAAGCCAGTTAACTTTATAACAAATAAAAGAGTGTGGTCTTTAACTCTATTAAAAGATTATAAGTATATGAGAGGTTTTAAGCTGTAAAATCATAGCCGTAAATGTCACATGGGATTTCAACACAGCAACAAATATTTCTGTCCTCAATCAGAGATTGACATACAGTACAAACGCTTCTCATCTATTCTTAGCTGCAAACCGACATCCCAAAAAAAGACCTTTGTTGTCACAGTTTGTTGTTTTCAATGGAGTATGAAAACTGCAGGGTCAAAGAACAGACATGGGAACAAAATCTTGCTATTTTTCAATTTTTTTTTTTACATTCATTCATTTAGTTTTGTGATAAGAGTGCTTACATAATAGTCTGAATAAATGTTATTTAAAAACCACAAATCAAAAAAGCGTTAGAATCAAATATTTTAAGAGCAATTAAATTATTAGAACCAATAGTCACAGCTGTGAAGATTTTATCGGCTCACTCTGAGAAGTCCTGAATGAAAAATTTCTGCTCCATTTACTTCAATGACAACATCAGATTTTCAGAAAAAAAAAAAAGAAAAAAAAAACTTCAGACTCTACCTCCCATGCTGAGGCGATATTGTGCTTAAATCTCATGCTCCAAATATCATGCCTCTGTATTTTTGTATGGCACAATTAGGTTGGAGGCTTAATGAGTGGCACCCAGTGTCTTTACAAATCAAGCCTTTGAACTGCTGGACTGTTTACAGCGGAAGAGGCCTGAATATAGATCCCAGTTTGAACTTAATGAGCAAGTCTCCAACTATAAAAGGCGTCTACGACAGACAGCCCCCACCCAAGTCCAAGTGTGTGAGACAGACGGCCCCCGCCCATAATCAAGTATGCACACGCATACTCACTTGTTAATTGTGTGAGTTATTAAACTAGAAGCAATTTTGCATCTCTATTAAAAAAGCTTTACCTCTGTTTTGGATTTTAAGACCATACACCATAGCCACAAAAAATAATAATAAAAAATACTTTCATTAAAAACATTGGAGCCAGGCTATTTTATTTTAAGAAATGTATGAAGTCTGCATGCAAATTATTAGTTAGCTAACCTTGATGGCTGGGTGAATTCCGATTGGTTGCCTGCTGAAAACCTGGTCCAATCAAATCTGCCTGTCTGTGATTGGCAGCTCGGTCTACTTCATCCTGCTGAGACAAAAGCCAATAAAGCGGTCATGCTAAAAGCATTTTTTGACATTAGTCACACCACTCTCTCTCTTTCGCACACACAAACGCAGGCAAACACACATATTCACACACTTTTTATTATCCATGAAGGAATATATCAGTGTAAGTCTGACAGAACAAGACTGGAAAATAGGCAATCCCTCCAAAATGTTGTCTAGGAATTTCATCATACTGTATATCAGTATTTTTTGTTTTTTTCCTAGTAAAATATAAAAATCATTAATACATAGTACATTCACTATAGAAAAATATACTGAAATGTATTTGAAATACATTTATTTCAACCACAAATACATTTACATTTGTGCTTAATAAAATACACCGTACATTTTCTCCGGTTTCACAAACAAGGCTTAAGCTAGTCACAGGCTAAACTAAAATAAACTAAAATATCTTGCTCTGACATATCTTAAAACATAAAGTTTTCTTCGAATGTATTTTTGTAAATGTTG
The DNA here is from genome assembly GCA_032361165.1 of Enteromius paludinosus. Lineage (NCBI taxonomy): Eukaryota > Metazoa > Chordata > Actinopteri > Cypriniformes > Cyprinidae > Enteromius > Enteromius paludinosus. The sequence continues at coordinate 479,543 of JAUMHQ010000255.1, read as the reverse complement.
CTTGAATATCTTCCTTTTACTATGGCCTAGTCCTGGCTTGGTCCTGGCTTTCACGTTTGTGAAACCGAGCCTTAGTATACTAAACTGGTATACTTTAAGTCTGCTAAATTGGAACAAATAATTTTGCACTTTAATAGTGAGGAAGCAGACCCAAAGCCCAACTGAAGATATGTTAAAGTATATTGGATTGTGCTAATAAAAACAAAAAAAGAAAAAAAAAAAGAAAAAAGAGGTGGAACTATTGCAAGTATGCTTAAAATCTACAGTATATCTTTCACTTTAAGTCTATATCACTTTAAATCAATAAGTCTTGCATATATGCTAAGATCATACAATCTTCATCAACAGTGACATTGAAATACATTTTACGCTTTATATCAAGAAATGTTCTTTGTGCACAAGTAGTACTCCCAATAAAGGTTAATTATAACTTTTACATCAGTAAGTTCCAGAGCAATACGTCAGTGAATTCGTCAATGTCAGCTGCCTGTTAAATGCATTAAAATAGATCCCGTCTATTTTCAGGAATGAACTTCTATGAAGCAATTGCTCAATCTGTGATGAAAGAGAAGAGAGGAGGCCCTCTCCTTGTCCTCTGAAGCCCCCCTGCCGTATCCGGGGAGGGTCGTGGCCGTGTTTACAGGCTATGAGAAAAACAGCACCGTCCAGACGCGGCCCTGCCATGTGATCGGCTGAAACTGTGCCATTGTATTCACAGAACAAGATCTAAAGCGACTGGCAGCTGGGAGCCACGTTCTCCGTGTGTAAACTACAGGTGGCGACTCGATTCAAAAACTCATTCCTTTCCAAAACAGAGCCTCTCTGCTGTCTCACCAGAGGGGAACACTTTGAACTCTTGGATGCCGTACAAAAACAAAAAGCTGGGTTTGAGCGCAGTAGGATTAAGGATTGTGGGATATCTTTTTCAGTGCTGATTGGAGCTTTCACAGCACGAGCTGGGAACAGAATGTCCTGCGGCACTCTTCTATTTGGAGATGGTTCTCAGAGCGAGACCGCAAAATCCAGAATCTGGCTGTGATGTGGCTGCAGAGTGTCAGTAGTTTTATGGCTTTTGAACTTTATGTACAATGTTCCAGAACCATAGCAAGATTGTTTTGTTTTCTTATGTAAATGTGAAGATGCCGCACACATGCAGCTGTGCTGTTCACTGATATGTTGAATGATTCCGGTGCAAAAAGAACTGGTGGATTTGGTTGAAACGCATTTTTATTAATATCTTGATGATGATGATTATCATCATTTTGATTACAGAGACTGTCTCTGCATTTAATAAATACATAGTTTAATCTCGTCATTATACATTACCATCACTCTATTCTCCTATTTGATAATGTTCAGTGCTTTGCTACAATCTGTATTGTTAAAAGCGCTATATAAATAAAAGTGGTCGGTTGATTAATTGATCGATTGATGATGAATGTCTAGATATCATTTACTGTGAAGCAAACATAATTTTGGGACACTACAGTGGGTATGACACTGGTCCTAACTAGGTCTAAAGGATTTTTTTTCCCAGTTTAGCTTCTGCCTACAGTAATAGATATAGTAATAGATATATATTTTTGTAGATTTGTTAAAAAAGAAAAACTGAAAAATTACATGGTCCTAAGTATTCAGACCCTTTGCTATGATGCTCATATATTTAATTCAGGTGCTGTCCATTTCTTCGGATCATCCTTGAGATGGTTCAACACCTTCATTTGAGTCCAACTGTGTTTGATTATACTGATTGGCCTTGATTTGGAAAGCCACATGTCAGAGCAAATGAGAATCATGAGGTCAAAGGAACTGCCTGAAGAGCTCAGAGACAGAATTGTGGCAAGGAACAAATCTGGACAAGGTTACAAAAAAATTCTGCTACACTTAAAGTTCCTAAGAGCACAGTGGCCTCCATAATCCTTAAATAGAAGACATTTGGGATGACCAGAACCCTTCTTAGAGCTGGTCAGCAGCCAAGCTGAGCTAACGGGGGAGAAGAGCATTGGTGAGAGAGGTAAAGAAGAACCCAAAGATAACTGTGGTTGAGCTCCAGAGATGCAGTCGGGAGATGGGACAAAGTTGTAGAAAGTCAACCATCACTGCAGTGACATCCTTCTCATAACCATCACTGCAAGTACAGGGATATCCTGGACCAAAACCTTCTCCAGAGTGCTCAGGACCTCAGACTGGGCCGAAGGGTTACCTTCCAACAAGAAAATGCACACATCTAAAATAACTAAGGAGTGGCTTCACAAGTCCGTGACTGTTCTTGAATGGCCCAGCCAGAGCCCTGACTTAAAACCCAACAGGAGAGGATCTGCAAGGAGGAATGGCAGAGGATCCCCAAATCCAGGTGTGAAAACCTTGTTGCATCTTTCCCAAAAAGACTCATGGCTGTGTTAGATCAAAAGGGTGCTTCTACTAAATACTGAGCAAAGGGTCTGAAATAGAGCTGTAATATGAATACGTGATATGAAACTGAAATCACCACACTCAGATCCACGATCCTGTGGTGTGATAAGGGAGAATTGTGACACACCCCATGACTACAGTACCTTTCCAATCATGTGACACCTGCCTGTTAAAGTTGAGCTAGTTAGATTGCGGACCCTCCCTCTTCATTTAAGTCAGCAGTATGGCAACATTTCGGCTACCCGGTGGAGATAAAGGATGGCAATCGTGTAGTCGACAAGACCCACACAATTTGCCGTAAGTGCTTTAAGAAGCTTCCTCATGTGACAGGCAACACAACCAACATGCAGATGCATATCCTATGGCACCATCCAGAAATCAATTTAGCTGCAGCATAGACAGCAGCCTACATTACCTAGTTTCTTCCAAGCAAAATTTCCAGCAAATTCAGATCGAGCACAGAAAATTACAAATGCAATTGCAATTTTTATGCCACTGGATATGCAACCATTTCCGGTTGTCGATAACGAGGGGTTCAAGTATTTACTCAGGTGTGCTCAAGCCCCGTTATCTATTACCATGCCGGCGCATTTCTCACAAAATGTGCTACCAAAACTTCAACGAAGGCTAAAGTGGAGGAAGGGTTGAGTACTGCTGAATCCATGGCAATCACCACAGATGGATGGATGTTCCGTGCCACAGACAGCTACGTGACAATAACCGCACTCTATATTACGGGCAATTGGCAAAGAGCAAACCACGTCCTCCAAACACTCCCGGTGTATGAGAGCCAAACAAGCCACCGTTTATCGGGGATACTTCGGGGAGGCTGTGATAGATTGGAAGATCAGCAGATCAAACATCCCCATTCCCGTGACAACAGACAACGCCAGAAACATTGCCAATGCTGTCGAAGTGGCCGGATTTTCACCGCATATACGATGCTTTGCTCACACTGTTAATCTGGCTGCGCAGAGAGGAATGGGCGTTCACCAGAACAGAATGTTCAGTTTATAAAGATTTTTTAAATGTTATTTAAAAAAAAAAATTGTTTTAAAAATCGTTTTTTCTCCCACCCCCCACAAAAAAAAATTGTGATACAAACTGAATCGTGGGTCAAAAATCAATTTGATGTACAATTTGATATACAATTTGATGAACATCATACTCATGATCATTGATGTCCATAGGGCAATATGTCAGTTTAAAACCTTTTTTTTTTAAGCGTGAGCAAGTAGTGATGCCTGCCAATCACCACTAATTATAATAATTTGATATATATATATTTTTTTTTTTTACAGTAACCTGTTATTGGGTACTGTGCATTTTTATTTTCTACTCGGAATTCAGCACTGATTTTTCAGATTGGAGCAAACAGCCTAACTTGTCTGTTCTCTAAAAATGATCATGGTGTTTATTCATATATTGCTGTATTATATGGTCAGATGGAGTTTTGATCCAGAAAGGACTTCTTAGTCTCTTCTTGTAGACTCCTGCAGTCCGATGGTTAATACTAAAGCAATACGTCTGGAAATTAGCATTAAAAGTCTGAAACGTTCTTAAGGGCAGAAAGACTGTCTGTATTTTTGTGTATGCGAGCATGTGTGGGGGCTCTAGCTAACCGAGTGTGACTGATCCGTTCTAAGTTCAACCCATACTTGTACTGAGGGAAGCCACAGTGGTTCTGTTTGACTGAAGACAGAGCTAAGACCTCTAATATCACGCTTTAAGATTTGTCTGGGACCATAATCTATAGGTCTGTGTTGCCTCTTTGCTGACTTTACAGAACTTTTTCAGAGATCTTGGAAAAGCTGATAAGTTAAAACAAGAAACGAAAATCCGAGCAATGTTATATTTTATACAAACCAAACAACCATTTTGTAAAATTTCATTTTATGGATTTCATCTAAACACACATATGAAGGTAAAAACAACTTTAATTTGTTTATACGTTTTATAGTTTAATTCATGTCCCAGACCTGCAATTTAAAATACAAACACTTTATTATTATTATTATTATTTACATATATAGCATTTAGATATTTACTTTAAAATATATATATATATACATTTTTACACAAATTCATAACATTTAACTTTTATAATTTTGTTTTGTTTCGGTTTAAAATAACTTATTAATTTATTTATGCATTTATTTATACAATTTATTTATGCAGTTTTTACTTAATTCTTGTCCCAGATTTGCAATTTAAAGTAAGAACATCATACATATAATAATAATAATTATTATCATTATTGAGATTTGAATGATACTGTATCTACTAAAATAGCTATATAATGTAATTATTATAGTATATCAGTTTTTACATTGTAACTATCCACCACAAGCAACAATTTTCAGTGAAGAGGTGAGTGATGTATGAAGTATGAATGAATGAATTAATTCATTAATTAAATGCAGTAGACTACTACGAAAATATAACCTTTTGATTTCAAGACTAAATAAACCACACATCTTTCAAGAAGGGTTTTAAGGGAACTATTCAAGGGGGCTGTTGTACATAGATCAAGTTTCTGCTAACAGGTGGATGCAATATATATATCCATGAGGTGTTTATTAAGGTTCATAAATCTCCTACTATACAAACCAGACATGACTTAACGTTCTTCTGCTGTGGTATACCCTAAAGCACAGGGTTCCTTGACTACGTCAAGAATTTTGTGTGCTGACTTGTTTATCCTTCAGATCAGCTGTACTACTATAAAGCTTAAGGTACAAAAGGTGACATTGCAGTCCTGATTATACTCAGATGGTCAGGCTACTGTGAATTCCTCTGGCAGGACAGATTACACTGTGAAAACAGAGCCACATTCATAAAGGACTTTTCTTTTTACTTACAGCAACTGTGAATTGGTCTGTTAGGTGTAAATTGTGGCATATATTGAATAAACACTGAAAAGAAACAGGAATGTTAGAGTCATACAGATGAACATAATTCAACACTATTCATTATTTTATTTTATTTTTATTTTTTTTCAATTATAAAAGATCAATGATTAAAATAAATGTTCTGCTTTATTATTATAATTTTTTTGGAAACTGTGCTATATTATTTTTTAAAGATTCTTTGGTGAAGAAAGACCAATTCTTGCTATTAACAAGTTACACTAGATCCTCAAAGCACTTTTACTTCAATTCAGAAAAAGCGTCTGGAAGACAACAACATAAAAGTCCTTGATACAGAATCCTCAAGTTCTTAGAAATACCAAGACAAGGAAAATTGACTTCCAGGAACAAGGAACCATATGTTTTCTTGATTCACTCTGAAAACTGCAATAAAACTCAAGGCGAAACATTTACAGCTCTGAAAATACCAATGTGATCCAACAACAGGCACTTTAATGGCTAAAGCAGTACGAGAAAAAAGCCAATATGGCTGATAAGCTAATGACAAATCCACATTTCTGAAACAGTTCATCTTCAACTGGCAATCGCTATGTTCCTCCGACCAATAACATCCTCTAAGACTAAGCTAAGAAAACACAGTTTGCAAACATACGCCAAGCTTGCATACTTTTACCATTCACAGAAAATAGAGTTCTCCCTCGAAATTCAAAAGATGTATTGCATCCCTGTTCACGATTTGCTTGGTATTCTACATATCAATTCGATTTACTGGCCTGTGGGATTTATTAGGTTATTAAATCAAGGCCCCTTTCATTATGGACGCACAGGAAAAGTGAGTAAATTAGCGTAACGCTCGCTCAGCAATACATTTTTATTCAATTCAAGCACACATTTAATGAAGATCTGAAAGTAAGGGCTTACACTTTCAGAGCAATTCAAACATTAGCTCATCATCTTAATTGAGAGCACAAAGGCGAGAGGCGCAGCTCAATAAAAGCCAGTTCAGCAGTTCCTTTAAAACAGTAGTTAGGGAACTCTCCTCAAAGTGCTGTGGCAGGCCTCCAGTCCCGCTGCATTAGCCAAGCCTGGAGCCCGGCCCAGAATCCCACTTACTTACCAGACTTACACAGGCACAGACAGATGCTGCGGGCGGATTCATTTTATTTACCACTATCTAAAAGCCTCTACCATTCCTCCTACTACTCTTTCCAAATGCTGTGTGTTTTTAAAAACAGTTTTTTAATATACAAAATATAATTTCTAAATTGTAGAGTGCTTAACATTAACTGCTCATTTGAATTCATGCATAAAATCAATGTAAAATTTGCAATCAAATTAGCTTTCAGAGGGAAAAATTAACTCTTTTGAAAAATGAAGTGGGTATATGCCGTATAACTGTGTATACCCTCCACTACACCACTGCTATAGGGGTTATTTATGTATGTTATGTGCAGCAGCAGTACTTCTTACATGCTCACAGCAGCATTTAGAAAATGAATAGAGAGTGAATGTGATTGAGGAACAAGTACTTTTTATATAATATTATATATAAAATATAATTACCATAGAGAATTCAACAGAGAGTTAGAGGTTCAAATAAAAATGGAAAAGATGTGTTTTTAGTCAGTGAAAGTGATTTTGTGCCTCTTTGTGATAGCACAATAAGGTGTTGTCTACTTACAGAATGCAAGCTTCTAGAGGGCACATAAGTCTAAAGTTGTAAAGGAGTGCAGAGCAAGTGGTGGTTTCAGAAACATGATAGCTTCAGAATCAGAAAGAGCTTTATTGCCAAGTATGCTTGCTCATACAAGGACTTTGTATTGGTGTCACAGCTACCAGTACACAGAGACAACAACAACAACACAACAAATAATAGAATCAAAAAAACACAATAATACAAAATAAACTGTGGATTGTATGTACATGTGTGCTATGGATTAAATAGAAATAGTATAAAAAACTATGGTTAGAAATGA
>JAUMHQ010000255.1:441168-458382 GCA_032361165.1 Enteromius paludinosus | reverse complement strand
ACATGTAGTAGTACTACAATAAAACGTGTGGTGTTTAAAGAATCTGAAGTTTTCTCTTGTTCTTTTTTATTGGGGGGGAGAAGGGGGGGCGCCGGGAGGGAGTCTCGCCCGGGGAGCAATTTAGTGTAGAACCGCCACTGCTTATTATCCATATGAAATTGCCAGATATGAAAATTATGTAGCAATAATTGATTGATGTTTGACGCTGTGAAGGATAGTGTATGCCGTTATGTTTTTTTTTTTAAAGTGTGATATGAAGAAATTATTTAAAAAATGTATTTATAGTATTCTAAATTGATTCTCAATTATTGAAATGACTAGACTATTCATTATGTTTCATGTTTTTTACCAGATTTTTATACTCTACTGCAAATATGTATTGGTGTTGTATTGTTGTTTATAAAGGATTAATTATTAATAAAAAAAACACCCACACACACAAAAACACTGTTCCTAAAGCCATGCTAAGCGTTATGTGTTGAAAATGACCAATCACAAGAGCGGAGAGATCTGACATTTGTTCCTTTCCTCCAAATTCACAAAAGTGTATACTTGAGGAGCAAATAGGGGTTGAGCAGCAGAGAAAGTGTAGAGCGAGCGCTACTTAGCGCTATTCTCGCGAGAGCGCATTTTTGCACGCGCATAGTCTTGTGCGCTCTCCCGTGCAGAAATGCTCTCTCACAAGAATGGTTTTCTCATTCTAGTGCTTAATTCAGGTACATTAAGAGTTACGAGATAAGTCATATTTTTAAAATGTATTTTCATATTTGAAGTTTAAAAGTCTGGGTGTGCGACAAGGACAAAACAGTGGTTTTGACACCTATAAGGAGGTTGAAAAGCATAAAAAAAAATCATAATAGAAAGGTAGTAAAAAGTTTTTAAGGTGGTTTTATTGTTAGTTTGACATAGAAAGTGGAATTTCTACATAATTATAAGTATTTTTAAAAATGTGACCAAAGAACATAAAAAAACACCTGGTTGAAGAAACACCCATATGCATGGTGCGAGTTGTATGGGGGGATAGAGGGGGATTCCCCCCTCTGGTCTATGCATCCCTGCCTGAATTAATTTTAAATAATGATTCTCGAAACGCGCTATGAAGTTCCGTTTTAAATCAAATGATTCACAAAACATGAATGTATATATTGAACAATTCAGCAAAACTACTTTTCTTTACAGTTGAAGTGAAAAGCGTCAGAACAGGCAAGCATTTAATATGCGATGTCGCCTCCTGGTGTTTAATATTTAAGTCAGTAGACTGCATTGTCTTTTACATACGTTTAATAGTACGTTTAACACTGCATAGTAACAAAGTTAATTTATACCACAATATTTCTTTGCTTTATATTTTAACATAAATGGATTAGTTATACATATATAGTTCTGCTTAATATGTTACGTTTATCATTTTAAGTGAATAATATTTAAACAACAGAAATCATAGTATTCAATTACGGACAAAATATTAAAAATAATAACTTATATAAAATATGAAATTAGTACACAAGATATTTTACGTGTTCTAAGAGCAACTGAAAGTAATTTTGTATAGCCTAAGCAATTACTATGCAATTATTTTCTATGCACACACTTTTGCAAATATTGTCTCTAGAGGAATGAGATTTTTGATTATTTCTGTACAAGACAAATAAGGAACTTTGCTTGAGCGATTTGACATTTTATTTAAATAACTCCATCGAACCTGAAATATTTTCACTTATTAACATGCTGGTTTGAAACTTAAATGAGCTCAAATGTTATGAAAATCTTCAATTGCTTTTAATTTGCATGCTATGTAATAACATGACTATGCTGACTATGTAATAACAATGCTTCATTCTTGTTCAAATAAAAACGTATAGCCTAGGCTACTCTTACAAAAGTTGTTTACTGTGTAACTACATTAGCTATTGTTCCAATATTCTGCACAGGAATAGAATTCATTAAGATCACAAGAAACACCCTTACCTTTTAAACATTGATGCATTTTAAGTAGCCTAATCTATGCTTCAAGATAAACTAACCCAATGACCGTTTTGTTTCTATGCTGCATCAAAGAGTACAGTAACAGAGAAGAACTGATAACTATCATCTAAGGTAATATCAGTGTTACAGCTGATATCTGATCAAATCATCGCCACAGTTACAAACCACAAATATATCATGATGCTGATAAGTTTCTCGTGCACTGACACCATATTGAGTTATTAGACAACTCGAATAATTGTACGCTTCTTCAAATTAAAGTGTGCCTCCTAGTGGTATGTTTTCTGTACGCGTCAATACCCCGTTATTATACGACCGTGTTAACACACAAGCCATTTCGTAACGTAAATTACCAAATTGCAAAAATGAGTCATGGAAACTGTTTTCACGATTTCTTAGAAAGCAACGTGAGAGGGGAAATTTTTTATGCATACTTCTGGGAGTTTGAATTTGAAGTTTTATTTTCAGTATGAAAGGTTCATAGAGCTCGTTTAATTTATTCGGCTGGTTATCTTACACCTGTCTGGGCTGGGGGACTAAATGGAATTATTTGAACGTCAGAATGTTTTTGAGAGATTGAAACAGACTGAGTGGTTCTCGAAAGGAACAAACTGCGTGTGTGGGTGACTGCAGAACAACTTTACCCGCAGTTTAAACTCGACAACAAACTCCTCACACCTTTTAAAAACAATTCGCTTATATTCGCACAATCAGACGAACAACCACAGACGCTGCAAGTTGCAAAAACAGTCAAGAACTTTTCTATAAAAGCATTATTTTTCTTCGTTTTTAATACAGGTATCCCTACAAGCCGCCCACAAATAACTACCGTAACTGGATATTTCTTAGCACGAAATCGGAAACCAACCTACATAATACTTGCAAAAATAAAAAATAAAAATGTAAAATGTGACTTTGCATATTCATTACATTTCCTGATTGATTGTAATCAAATCAATGTGCACATATAAATTCACGATCGAAAAACTAGTCACTGTTCGCACTTACAGTTGTGTGTACATGCCCACACCACTGCGATAAAATCAGGGCGCGCGTATCATCAGTAATTTATCTGTTTTGGGGATCTTACCACGATCACAGCACCTGCAGATGTAGTTTTCACACCTGCCTCTTTCCTCTGACGCTCTGGATGGTTTTCACATGGTCTGAGGCCTCGAGAGACACAGACAGGAAATACATAAAAATACTAATCCTCAGATCAGCAGATATTCGCAACATTAAACCTACTGTTCGACAACAATGCTAATTCTTCCAATCCCACACACACTTTATAGACAAAGACACTGGAGACTAGTTGTACGAATAAAATGTTTCAGATGTTTAATCTCAAAAATAACCGAGAGCAAAGTAACTTATGTACAGCACAGAATGTGCGAACATGTATTTCTGTACACATGCAAAATTAATATCGAGTCAAAAACATTCAAAATGACATTATGTAAAAAACAGGGTGTCGCTACTTCCAGGTTTTTTTTAATGGTGTCTGTACATCTATACATACTAACTTAAATAAAACATGAAAAATCGTACATTACTGACCCAGCATATTTAACTCCTTTATATTCAGCAATAGGTTTTAGTGACAAGGGTTGACAGTTGTTATTTTGGATTATTAGAGCACTGCAACTTGCCTCTTGAACTTCAACCCACACTTTAGATTTTCTCCCTGTACAGCAGAAACAGTACATGGGGAACGATTCATCTCATTGTATTTAAAGTAACATGAACTGAAAACAAAGAATAATTCTTGTCATTTACTCATGCAAACTTATAATAACAGACTACTGCTACAATGAGCAGATATGGAAATAAAATTCCTAATAATCTGACAATATGAAGCACTACTTCAATTCATTTCGATTAACAAAAACCGAACAAGACACAATAAATAAATCAACAATCAATACAAGTGACCTCCTGCTCCAGGAGTCAGAACTGCATTCATAACTTATTGTTACAAATTATAATGACCAAACAGGGAGAAGAAGAAGCATTTAGGTACGTGAGGATTAACTTTGGTATAACGATAAAAATAACGACATTCGTAACGAAAGTGTGACAAAGACACAAAATGATTTTTCACCAATGAGGCTTAAGCTTACAAAATAATACTGAACACAGAAAACGCAGCAAAGGAGCCACGGACACGTCATATCTCAACTCGCGGTGGCTGACACATGTACTTAACAATGTTGATTTAACACGAATCATTATAAATAGCTGCAAAAATGTTAAAGCCCCAACATTGCACATTTCAACAAGTTACAAAGAGTGCACATTTGCTGTGGTTGCACTTCCTGCCTTCAGCGGCTTTCCAGCTTGTATTCTAACTGGTCACTTGAAAGCCATGAGCAGCCAATGAGAAAGCATTTCAAACGCTGCAAATTAACATGAATGAAGGCAGGTCCAGTTTATTTACAACATAAGGCTGATAGACAGATGCGAGTTGAAACCGAAAGCTTATCTTTTACTTCTTGAGTAGAGTTGCAGCTGTTAAAAGTCATATTTATTTGTTATGATCGATGTCCAAGTATGACTGTACGCTTATCAAACATGGGAATTGAGATGAATGCCATAGTGTAACTGATTTTACTTCCCTTTAAATAAGCTTTTTTTTTTGTCTTCCAAAACGTTCAGGATAAAGATATCATCTTTACTGTGCTTCTATACATGGTTTGTACAAAATGTAATCTTTCCTGAATGTAGCTATTCAAATTACAGTACTCCACTGAAACAACCTGATTTGTAATACTGTCCGAACATGAGGCGAAACCTTTCTGGCTCGGGGAAAAAAACAAAAAACCTTTAAAAGAATCCCCATTATTCACTTTTTTTGTCCATACAAAGAGAGAACATGTACATGTAGCAGAAATGAGTTTAGAAGGGTCGGAAAAGGGAACTTCAGAGTTTTGTCAGCAGCAGTTACAGTAACAGAGACCCAGAACTGTTTCAGAATGACTCTAAAAGGAGATTTCAGCATCAGCAATCTATACTTTCCTTAATATCCTACTCAGAACTGCAGGAGAAGAAGATTCACACTTTTACGTTTCTCTCAGCTCTGGCTAAGCAGGCGACTGTGCAGGAATGCTCGGAAACTGGCCACGGGTCGCAGGTCGTTCTGATGTTTCCTCCGCTCTATAAAAGAGACGAGTCTGGAAGTGTCGAGACGAGTTGCTCCAGTAGCGGCGTTGGGCTGCAGCCACGGTTGCTCACGCAAACAAAACTGCGCAGAGGGTCGTCTGCACGGCTCGCCTTGGAGCAGGATGCACACCAAGTCCCGTGCCGCTGGACTCACTGCGCGGAAGTAGTCCTCCGGGAAGCTGAAGTCGAGGCGGCAGATGTTGAGGCAGGTCTCCTCGACACTCTCGTCCAGGAAAGGGGACGCCCCGCTGAGCATCACATATGCTAGCACACCTAGACTCCAGAGGTCAGAAGCCAGAGCCGCGGGCTCACCCAGCACCAGCTCAGGGGCGGAGAACTCTGGGCTGCCCAGCAGAGGGTGGATGTACGGGATGTTGGAGAGATGTGCCGCATCACCGAAGTCCGACAGTTTGACTAGAGGCTGGGTTGATGTTTGCTCGATTAATACATTCTCGGGCTGTAAAATCACATAATAAAAATATGACATGTAAAAATAGAAATTAAATAGCACACTTGACTTCAGAATGATGTAATCCAGTCAACTATTCAAAAGAGCAAAGTAGTCTCTAACTTAAAATACAAATGAAATCTAAATTGCTTATAATCAAAACTTGTCTGATAAATGTTAAAATATATTTCCTAAATATTACACATTGTAAACACATACTTAATACTGTTCATCTCAGCATATTACATTCTAAATATGACATCTAAATCAGTGGATCTCGACCTTTCTGACAGACAAACAAAATGAGGCACTCAATATATTAAATAATAATCATCTAAACAATATTTATGATATAATTAAGAAATAATCTGACCTGTTTTCATAAATCAAGCTAGTACTCTAGCATATCGTATTGATATATTACTTATATTTAGATTTATGTGTTGTATTGACACACTTTGTTAGTCATTTGATTCATGCACTGATTCATATTCAATCCTTACATCCCTTTTTGCTTAATGCTCTGTTTCTATTGTTTAGATTGATTGTTTCTATTTTTCATGTACATTTAAATTTATATCTCCCACCAGGAACAATTATTTGTATTTTTATTTTCGGAGATTATGTGTAGTATGTTCACTTAAGAGCCGGGCTGTCCTGCAGCAGTTTAAATTTGAGCAATCTCTGTTTCTCTTTTGTTTTGAGTTACATAAGCATCATGCTTACTCTCAGACAGCTCTTAAATCCCTCCTCTGTACTATTCCAGGCAATGTATGAAACTTTGTAATGTGAGCACGTCTCATCTCATTAAAGGGGTCATCCGGTGCCACATACACTTTTATAAGCTGTTTGGATTGAAATGTGAGTAGGGAGTGTGTGTACACAACCACCCTACAATGATAAAGATCCACCAATTTAATTTAATACAAATAATTTGCCCCTTTTGAAATCAAGCAATTCCCAAATGCATGTCTGTGTGGCATCATAAAGACAGAGGCCACTCCCACAATAGTTGATTGACAGCAGCGTGTCACACAGACTAAACTGGTGTCTTACCTCAGACCCGCCCTGAGTGAGCCGTCATCAGACCGAGATGCAGAGACAAGCAAGACTCCTAAGAGACTGAGGTGTTTTGTTGTGGAATGAATTAATGAACATAGCAGTAGTCATTTACTCCCGATATCTGAGTGACTGAAGTGACTGAAGAGGATTAACGTTACGTTTGGTTCTGAAAGGAAACGTGCCCTTGATCAACCGAAATGTGTTTACTGTATGTTCACGTGAATCATTGATGATCCAGCCTCACCTACAGAAGCAGTGAGTATAATGTGAGAAAATCGCCTTTCCTAATAATTTGCTAATTAGGAAGTTATGAATACGGCTAAAAAAAGATCCTCTGAGAGTGTCTGGGAAAAGAGGTGCAGGGTCAGCAGAGCTTGTGAAGATATAAAAAGGGGAAGTACACAGAAAAGAGTGATTTCTAAAGAGCTGTTTTTAATGGGTAAAATGAGCATTTTCTCTTTGAGAAATTTTAAAGCAAACTATATTACAAACTTTCCATTAAGACCCTAAGGAATCATATAAGCTAGTGGAAAATTGGCTTTGTATGACTCCTTTAAGAGCATTCACTCACAGAAATGAATTTCTCAGAAATTTCTACCAAATACAAACATAATTTTTTTTTTCAATGCTAAAAATGACACTTTTTAATAAGACGGTCGGGCTTTCTTAAAAATGTTTTACAGTTGTTGAGGAAATACATTTAAACAATAAATAAGCCTTTGTTTTTAGGTGTAGTTGTTTTTAGGTTCACTAGTTGAGAACCACCAGTCAAGTACCATCTGGGTATTGACTCATTTATTATGAATAACTCTATGGAAAGGCTCACCTTCAAGTCAAGATGAGCAATCCTGCATGTGTGAAGGTAGTGTAAAGCTTCTAGAATGTCCCGTAGATAAAGAGACACCTTTTCTTCTGTTAGGTTCCCCCAGCTAACAATATAGTCCAGGAGACGACCTTGATCAGCGCTGATGTGCAAAAAAAAAAGAAAAAAAAAAAGACAAAATGTTTGTTAAAACAAACAAAAAAATACACACAATTTCCATCAGTCTTAAGTGAACTGATGGTATTATCATTAGCATTGACATCACATGTGAGACTATATTGTTACAGATAAAGTAAAGTAGTCCACGTACATCTCCAGGATGAGAACGTAACTGGCTGGGGTCTCGTAGGTGTCCAGCAGGCCCACCAGATGAGGATGCTGAAGACACTGTAGGACACCCAGCTCTTGAACCACCTGCTCGCGCCGCATTAGCTTCTTATTTACTAGCTTAGCGGCCACTGATCTCTGGCTCCCTCTTTGCTCACACCACTTAGTGACAGCAAACCTACCTCTACAGACAGACAGACAGAAACAAACATCAGCTGGTTTACAATGTTAGCTGTGTGCATAAAAATATTACTTGATTCATATGTTTGTTTGTCAGAACATTTCATTTGGTCAATACCTCCCCAGTTCCATGACTTCAGTGTAGAGGGACTCAAAGTTATCCTTCCAGAGGATCCCATCGCAAGAAGTGCCTACGAAAAACAACGTCTGTAAATCAACTACTGTTAAAACTATTGTTTTGAGCAGTGTTAACTAAAAATCAACTGACCAAGCACCCTGAGGTAGGTTGATGATGTCACTGAGCCCACGTCATTAAAGGCGATGCAGGTATAGGTGCCGCTGTCGTCCAGAGAGGCAGGTGAGATACGGAGGGTAACTTCCCCCGTCTCACTGAACAAAACATTAAACAATTAGGTGGCAATATTTATGAAATGTAATTTACAAAATCAAAAATAAACAGCATAGTCTATTAAAAATGTGTTATCTAGTCCAGAATATACTGGACTGACCAAGTGCTCTATTCAGAGGTCAAATATTGTTGTATAATTACTGCTAAACTACATATGTGACCCTGGACAACAAAAGCAGTCGTAAGTGTTAATTTTCCAAAATTAAGATTTATAGACATGATCTGAAAGCTGAATAAATAGGCTTCCCATTGATGTATGATCTGGATGGATAGGGCAATATTTGACCGAGATACAACTATATGAAAATCTGGAATCTGAGGGTACAGAAAAACCTAAATGCTGAAAAAAATCACCTTTAAAGTCGTCCAAAATAAGATCTTATCAATGCATTTTACTAATCAAAAACTAAGTTTTAATATATTTTTGGTAATAAATTTACTAAATACCTTTATGGAACATGATCGTTACTTATTATCCTAAGGATTTTTGGCAAAAAAGAAAAATCAATAATTTTGACCCATACTATGTATTTTTGGCTATTGCTACAAATATATCCCAGCAACTTAAGACATATGAAGAGATCATTTGCAAAAACAGATATGTCTACTTTCAATAATTGTCAAAAATCTTGATTTTGAAATGTGCATTTTGATTAATCTCAGTCAAACTGCTGTTGGGATATTTTAACAAGGTTAAATTACTTTAAAAACAGCTAGCTAACACCATAAAAATGAAAACATTATAACATAATTAAAAACCTAATTTAAAAAATAATTATGAGTAATCTGTTTTTGCAAATAAAATCTTTATTTTGACCAATTTGATCTCCGAAGCAAATTAAATGATCTTTCAAATAATTAAATTAATTAAAATGGGTATCATTATTTAATGGAGATTTATTAATTTATTTAGGAATCATGTAATAAGCAACATAGTGCATAATCAATAGCTACATGTTTCAAAACAGTGTTTGTGGTGAGAAAATAGCATACATATTTTTCTCCTTGTGCCATTTTTTGCTTTCTTTTTTAGCAATTTATGTTTACAAGTCAAAAATGTAATTAGGAATTTTGCTCACAAAAGAAATGAGGTATTGTGCAAACATGAGAGGTTAAGTTCGTCAAACCGATAGCAATGACAGATTGTAAAACTATATTAATTTATACGCAAGTAACGTACAGTCAGCTAGTCATTACCAGAAAATAAATCCCTATAAGGTGCATCACAATCTGGGTACTGATCACACTGTCAATGTCTGAAAAAAAGCATAAATGTATGCATGTTTTACTTTATTTTTATATTTGACTATTTTTATTATATATTTTAGATGTTTACTTCATATACATTTTTTATTTTACATTTGTACAACTTTTCTCTACACTAAGCTACACAGTTTTATTATTATTTTTTTAATGTAACAGAAGGTATGCACATTCAGCATGTGAAAGGAAAGCACAATGAGGGTCCTCAACCATGAAAAAAACTAAATAAATAAATTCTGCTCCAAAAGCAGAAAAATATTTAAACAATAAATTATTTTAAGGTTTCCTTGTTACAGTGTAATTATACATCTAATTACTGTGTAATATTAATGAACCACATGTACTTACTATACGATTAGGGTTAGGATTAAGGTTACTAGCATGTGATTATGCATAATATAATGTACTGCTATTATAATAGTAAGTTCATCTAACATATAACAATGACGCTAAAATAAAGTTTTCCTAAAACATTTACACTTCCTCACCAAAAGTAACGTTTTGAGCAATGTGAATCTTCAGCTGTCTTCAGCTAATTTGGAGGTTTGGCATTTTTTTTACAATCTAAAAATGTAATTAGGAATTTGCTCACAAATGAAATCAGCGATCAAGTTCAAGTTCAGGTATTGTGCAAAAGATGAGAGATGTTTGTCAATCCGAAACTAAATGAACTAAACTTTTTTTAATTTGTTTGTTCATACAGCCAAATTTGTCCAGTCAATGAACAGCGTCAAGACAATTTCAAAGAAATATTTAGCATGGAAAATGTTTCTTTCGGTAAACAGTTATGAAACTAGCAAAATGACTGTACATCCATCGCAATAAACAGAATCGTAAACCATAAGGCAAAAGCGCCCCCTGCAGTATGTATGAGTGCATGGCATGTAAGGCAATGTCTGTGTCCTGGTTTTACCTGTGTGTGAGTGTGTATCGTCCACCATTGCTGAGAGTGCTCTGGTCAGGCCCTCTCCAACAGACCGAGGCTTTGGGCTGCCCACAGATCTTACAGCGGAGAGTTACACTGTCGCCCCTGTCGCACAACACCTCGCTCAGGGGGACCACGAACTCTGGGGGAACTGCTGCCAGCAAATCAGAACGTACAGTCATTTGGCTGTTTCATTATGAACGTGAACCATTTAATACATGCAGAGAGATTTCCAAGAACGAAAGAACAATATTATAACTTACCATCATAAATGTAGTTGGGATTCAAAAGCTGCAAAATTAAATGAGCAATAATGTAATGTTCAATGTTCATACTGCATGTAGAAATAGTTTAAGTAATGATTACATAATGAATGATTAGACTGTTAAAGTAGTACCTTTACAGAAACCTTATTGGCTGATCCATCTCTACACTTGCGATAGCCATTCTCTGGTTTGCTCTCTTTCCTGCCCTCTTTGTCTCTCTTTTCGGACTTTCGTCTGATGCGTAGAGCTGTGTGCCACGATGAAGACTTCCTGAATGACACATATAGCATTGACTATTCACAGTTAGACTATAATTGTTAGACGAAAAACAAGAAGTCGCTATCTTTTTAAAAACAATGGCATCGTAAGCAGATGCTTTCACGACAATTACCTAAATCTGACGTCAACATAAACTCGAAATTAATTTACTTACATACTTAAAACACCTTCTTAATACACGTCTTATATATGTTGATATGTTGTAAACAGTGAAAATGAAATATGGGTAACACTACAATAAGGTGTCATTTGTTAACATTAGTTAATGTATTAACTAACATGAATAAAACTATGAAAAATATATTTATTACAGTATTTATTCAGAATCAGAATGAGCTTTATTGCCAGGTATGTTTACACATACAATGAATTCATCTTTGTTAACAATAGTTAAAAAAATACAATCATTGATTATGTCAGCTCACATTTCATAGCTAATATTAACAAATACAACTTATGAGATACTTATGTAATATTAATAATGCGTTGGTTCATGCTTAAATTAGCATTATATTAAGACTAATATATGCTGTAGAAGTATTGTTTTTATTAAATAATGTTGTAAACTAATGAAGCTTATTTAAGTGTTACTGAACTATGAAATGTATTTATGAAAGAAAAAATATTAAGTTTTAACCCTAAAACATATTTCAACATTAAATTTTACATTTGAGGTAAATGATAAATGAGTATGGAATAGATCAAAGTTAGGGCCAGGAATCGATTCTTTTTTTCTTAAAAATACCTATATCTTTAAAACATACTTTCAAAAAAACACAAAAATGGTCAAATATATATTGATAGAACATATATTTATTTATGGAAAAAAAAATTTTTTTTGGCTAAAATGTTAGCACATTTTATGGACATTTTTGTATATTTTAAAATATATTTAAGGATTTATTTAAATATGGTTTTCAAAACCCAGTAAATTCCAATAAAACCAAGTCCCATTTGACATTTAGTATCTTCTTTAACCTTTAAAATATATAGGATAATGAATTTTGAGGCTATGTAGTCTCAGGAATTGTCATGATATAATATAATACCAAACATAATAATATAAAAAGCCAGACAATTAATAACCAATTCTCACTTGAGGGTTCCATCGGAGTAGTCGGGAATGATGGTGGAGGTGTGACCCAGAACGTAGCCGGGGATCCAGCCCTCGGCTGCTGGGCCTTGTTCTGTGGCGGCACGGAAAACTAAAAACATGTTTTGCTGGTTAGAGGCCAATATCTGCACAACCTCTCCTTGATACACACTGATCTCATCTTCTTTTAGAGCCACGTAATCCTGGGTCACCAACATGGTTGACACACTGCTGCTGCTGCTGCTTTCACTCTAAAACCAGAAACAGCAAAACATCAGAGAAGCAACTTTTATATTATATATATATATATTTGTTAAATTATTGTATATTTAATTAAATCTGTTTGCATATGAAGAATGTTGAAGATATTTGTGAGCTGATCGGAAAGCAAGAACAAAGCAAGCGAGAGCAGTTCTAGGAAAAATGTACAATTAGTTTACAAGATCCTCTTACGTTTACACCAAAGAGTTGTTCACACTGACAGTTCGCAGTTAAATTGCTGATGATTGTCTAAACACTGTACTGTAAGGTGGATGAGCTCAAATGTCTGTTACCACTGACAATCACCACACCATGTTGAACTTTATCGCATTATCAACAGTCTCTATCATTCATGTTGCTTCTAATTGCTTGCTATCATTAAAAATGAAAAACTTCTGGCCTCTTTGTTGCTGCAAATTACTTTCTGTGTGATTACGCCTTAAGATTATTGATTAAAAGAGGAAATTTAACACGCCCCAAAGATACCATGAAATCAACATTGGAGTTTTATAATCTTTTAATTTCAAAACTATATGCTAGTGTATATATATATATTTATATATACATACTGTATATACAGTACAGTAAATATGATAGTGGACTGCTAAAAGTTGTACAATCTTTCTCTTCCTATCTCTTCCAGAAAACGTAATTCCAATAAAATGCTTTATAAAAATGAGAATATACCTTCCCATAATATCATAAAGCTTTATACTTGCTTCTGATGCAAATACAATCTATTTGCAATTTTAAACTCCAAAATTCTCAATAGTAACCCCATATTTGTAAATGTATTATCCCAAAATGTTTTTAAACCTGTAAAAAAAAAAAAAAAAAAAAAAAAAAAAAAAAAGCTGTAAGCAGGTTAAAAAGAAAAACAGTTAATAATTGTTAGTTGGCTGTGGTTTACGTGCTCCCAATGCTTGCATATTAGGCCTTCTCAGGCAGTTAGAGAAAGAACATCCTGCCAGTTCAGAGCAGATAGAATCAGCAGAAATAGTCAACGGATGTACAGAGTTTCTGAGAAACTCTCAAGGAGTTATCCTGGTTAACAGTGTACATTGTTAGTTGCTCAGCACAGTCAAACCAGGCCAGTTAATATACACAAAAGCCTGTGTGAATCTTCTTAGTTCCAGGTCAACGCACATACAGTATACCCCAGCAGGTTAGTATGAAGCAGGTGGAGGTGAAGCAGGACTTGGCCTCACTGAAGCCAGGAGTTAGAGTTTGGCTCTTACCCCATTGCTGTGAGTGGAATGCAGGGACTGCTCACTGGTGGAAGAGCAAGTACTGATGCGGTCCAACTCCTTACTGTGGGTGGAGTGCCTGCGAGTCTGACACTGGTTGCGACTCAAAGTGTCACTCTGCTCTGTGTAAGAGCCAGGCCTGCCAGTAGATGAGACTGGCATTGAGGCCCAAAACGGGGAGCCCTTCTGGACTGTAAAGTTCTGAGGGTTCAAGGGGGAGAGAATAGGCGAGGGAACTCTGAGACGGGGCTTTGTTAGGGTGAGAGACATGGGTGCGACTGTGGCTCTTGGAATGGGTGTCCCTGATTGGGCTTCCTCGCGTAGCTCCTTCAAGGGGCTCTCCAGGACCCGCATCCTAGGGACCTCACCGTTTAGGTCCTGGTCAGGAAAAGGACACGTACCTGAAGTGCGGTCATCTGGGGCAGGGGCGTGATGGTGCTGCATGGGTTGAGGGAGACGAGAAGAAGGTTGAGGGATTCGGGAACCTCGGGACCGAGAGCCACAGCTGGGACCCATGGCAGAGCTGCTGCTTCCACCCGGAAGTCCACTGCTGCTGGGTCCACCCAGACCACTTGATGACCCAACATGATTCCGTTGGTATTCAATGGGTGACGTCAGTGCTGAGAAGAAAACAAGAGGCGAGTGATGTCAGCTATCAGTTGTTGGATAAATTCCTGCAGTATTATCTTCAAATCCCAGTCCATAACTACTGACTTACAATTAATTAGTGTCATTTAACATTTTATTTAAATCAGAGGTGTCCTATGGTGTCCTTTTTAGCTTGTGTTAAACACATTTAAACAAGCAATGTCTAGTTTTACAAAAAACATCCTGGCATGTGTGTTAGGGCTGGTTGGAGCTAAACCTTTGGCACTCCAAGAGCTGGATTGGACACTCCTCATGTAATACAACATATAGTACACATTTGTCCATTACGTGGACAGTCCCACTGAAGAAACCAATTGCTTGGTGGTTGTTCACAGTTTTTGGGGCTTTACACCTATTACATTCTGGCTAACAGATATTTAACCACTAAACACTAGAAATTCTACAATTGGGTTATACCATTGAGGAAGTTTCTCTGATTCTCCAGGATGCTGCTGATCTGCTGGATCCAGGCCAGGCAAACTGCCCGGTTGGAGGAATGGAGGACATAGTGCTCTGTACTGCCAGTGGATGACCTTGAGGTCAAAATAAACTTACAAGGGTCATTGTCAGGACTCTCTTCTAGACCCAACCAACTGACCTGCAGAACACACAGAGAGAGAAAGAGATAAGAAATAGATGTTTTACTTGCAATACTGTGTCTTGAGCAAAATGTTTTCTACAGCAGTGGTTCTGTCTACACACCTTTATGCTGTTCTTAAACAGATAGCCTGGCATAGAGAAGCCCTTCTTTTTATCCAGAGGTTCACTGAAGATAACTATCTGCTCGAAGAGAAAGACACGCCTCTCTTTCATCCGGGAAAGGAGACCACCATCCTGGTCGGAGACCAAAAAGGTGTCTTGGAGAAGCAGTCTTCCCTGGGCTACAATTTTACCCTAAAAGCAGGAATAAAAAATAAACAATGCTTAGCCTTCAGTTACAATATCCTTGCATGTGCAAAAAAAACAAAAAACCTGCACTTAAAAAGAACATCCACAACAAGTACATGGTTATTTTTAAAATATTGTACAGTGATGTTCCCACACTTTTTAATTGGAGGCAAGGTCACTGTTTTATTTGCTCGGTTTGTGAATATCATCTAAAATCTATTAACAAAATGACAAAACCTTAATGTCATATATGGTTTTGATGTAAAAAAAAAATTGTGAACAGCTAGTGCAACTTCCTGCTGATTTACGTACATACAACTGTTAATGGATGTGCTTTTAGCTTTCCACCTACACACTCACAAACTTTTGCAAATAAGGTAAGAGAAGTGCATCTTACATCAAATCCTTGGAGGCGTCCAACATTCATCATGTCATTGCAGCGTTTTGGAACAACACACATCACCTCTACTGCTTTCTGTGAGAGAGCATATGTAGCTTAGTACTAGATTTTTACATTGTCACATTATGAAAAAATACCTGTGTGAAATTTGCCACCATAATGCAAAGATATTAAGGGTGGTTCTTATGGTGTTGCAACTGTATGTGGTTTACTATAGCCCAAATCAAAGATTCCCACAGTAATTTCTATAATATTGTGGGCTGTAGATATGGATCGGGTTACAGTTGTAATATTATTTATGTTTTATCATCTCAGCCATAATTTGAGGCATACATTGATTGAGTGATGACTGGTTGTTTAGAAATGTCACACAAATGCCTTTTTTCTCTCATTTTGGATAAATGTTGTGTTTGTGGTAAATAACTGGGAATAAGGAATGGACTGCAAAAACATCCTGTGTGACATCACAATGAGTTTGTGTTGCATCTACACTGCATAGGTAATAAGCAAGGACTGCATACAAACTGCAAACAAAGCATGTGTGAAACAGGCGTGACCCATTACTTGAGAAATACCCTTACCTCCAATTCTATAGTGTCCAAACCAGACTTTTTGGAGAACTTGAGAAAATCCTACAACCAGAACAATATGAGAAACACTCATGTTGAAAGATAATGATCTTTTCTCAACATCTATTCTTTACGTAAAGATGGGTCAGTAGTACTGCAAGAATTGACAACATTGCTACGGCAATTTCACTGCCTGACCTTCAGCAGAAGCTGGTATTTCATGATCCGCTGCACTGGTTTAATCAGTAGATCTGTGATCTGTAGCCTGTGGCCCAACCTCTGTTTTAAATCCTGATGAAGATATAAAGAAAAGATGAGATAAAGTGGTTATGAGTCTGTCTAACTTTTTATGACTCATGTTTAAATGTCAGGGAGAATGTAGGCAGTGACTTGAGTCTTACCTCAAAATAAGTGTCGATGTACTCTGAAACAATGTGCTCTGATTTGGGCTTGTTTTGGCAATACACAATGTACATGTGCAGTCTTCGTTCCTGAAGCCAAAGCAGAATTTCAGACAAAGAAGGTCAAAACTTACTCATCATATTAAGCAAGGTTAAAAACAAAAAAAAAAAACTTTCATGCTGATTGTTCAATGCAGCTTTCGAGTCGTGCTAAATATACAAAAAAGCTACTATTCACAGTGTTGCGGACGGTTTTTTACAGACACTTTACATTACTTTTTTAAATATGAGCAGGACTTGATTGTTTGTTTGTTCTCAATATAAGAAAAAAAGTCCTTTTACATTCAGCAATTAAAAAACAATGAAGCACAATTGTTAGCTCATCAACCGTTCACTAAGCTATTGCATCACATTTAAAAAAAGTTTCAAATATCTTAATATCTTTAATATTAAATGGGTGTTTACAAATTGCTGCAAGCAATCAGGCAGAGCTATGCTACAGTATACAGGTCCTTTTCAAAAAATTAGCATATTGTGATAAAGTTCATTATTTTCTGTAATGTACTGATAAACATTA
>JAUMHQ010000255.1:418372-429814 GCA_032361165.1 Enteromius paludinosus | reverse complement strand
ATCTATCTATCTGTCTGTCTGTCTGTCTGTCTGTCTGTCTGTCTGTCTGTCTGTCTGTCTGTCTGTCTGTCTGTCTGCCTGTCTGCCTGTACAATTAACAGGTTTCTTATCCATAGGTATCTTTGAAAGCAATACTTTTGTTGTTGTTTTTTTTTTGTTTTTGGGTTACACTTTGTTTCAATAGTGCATTTAGACATTCTACTAACTAAAAGTAACATGTCAACAACATGTGAACAAATTCTTGTTAATTCACTGTTTGAGTAGACTGTTAAGGTAGGTTTAGGGTTAGTAGAATAAGTTGACAAATACTTGCGTAGTTTCTGATAGTCAGTATGTATTATGTTGAGGACTCATCAAAATGAAGTGTTCTCAGTCGCTTTGGTGCATTTCTCACAACAGTACTTACATTTGCATTTCTCAAAACAATTAGCCATTTGTGCACATCATAGTAGCAGTGTCTCATTCCTTCCAACAAATTGCAAATGCTTTTGGACATCAATTGCTTTCATACAAACTCTCTGCTGTTTTAGAACATTATCATTTGCTTATGTCATGTCAGTCAAAATTAACTAAACTTGTGAATGCTGTCATTTTATATAAAACTAATAGTCTTCATTTCATTGCTTGAGTCATTACATACAAAAATGTTGAACTAGATGTCAAAATCTGTCAAGCAAATTTGAAAAAATTGTTTAAATCTTTTTTTCCTGAAAATGTCTTCTAAATTAAATTGTTTGCACAATGCTTTGAATACAGTAAATTAGAATTGCAAAGAGCATAGGCAGTAAAAATGTGAAACATAAATATTCAGTGTCTTGTACTCAGATAACTTTACTGTAGTTTTCAAATGTCTGTGCAAATAGTATATAGTGCTGTCTTGAGCATTTTCAGGAAGTGTGACCAAAATCTGACTTTTTTCATTGTAAAAAAAATGTAAAGAGTGAACTGGCATAATGAAAACATGACAAAGCAATTTGACTATCTTCTTCATAAACAATGGTGTCAAGACTTTTCATCTTGATGACACTGACACTTTCATTGACATGAATACTTGCTTTTGAGGAATGAGCAATCTATTTTGAGCAAGTGACACATTTTGCCGGTTATCAACTAGATTTTGCAGTTTGTACTAATTGTTTTGAGAAAACAGTTGTGCAAATTTAAATAGTGTTCTGAAAAATGCACCAAAGCGACTGAGAAAAACTGTAAGCAGACAGTCTACTAATACTCTAATGACTGCTAGTTGACATGTAGTTGCAAAGTTACTTACTGTTAGTTGAATATCTGAATTGGACCATCAGAAATAAAAAATACTGTTTTTGTATAAATGAATCTTTATTGTTCAGATCAGAATAAATGCCCTGAAATTAACATTGCTTCAAATCCTCAGAACGAAACATGTTTTGTTTTTTTTTGTTTTTTTTTTGTTCCCATCTGTATCCGGCCCACAAAATGGTTCTTAGTTTATTGGCTCATTTTTGTTTTTTACAGTGTTACCTAGCACCCCAGCCAAGCAACTTTTACTGTCTCGTACCGCTTTGACAAGGGGCCCAGTCTGCTCTGCCCATTTAAGTCTTTGTTCAGTCGTTTTTCTTTTATTCTGTACAAGGACCATAAAACATTTCAGCTTTTACTGTCATGAGAAAAGTAGGGATACAACACAATGCTGTGATGGTCAGTTGGATAGATGATTAGAGTAGTCCAGTCTGGAAGACAATTTTCTCACTTGGAGATAATCTAATCAAAACTTTTACTTGATTTTATTCTACACTTGGATATGCACTTATTTGGTTATGTGGGTTGGGACTGGAAATCATTGTCTGCTTGGATGAAGCTAAAGCTTTCTAGTCTGGTGGTTTTTACACATAAGACCTCATGGATAGCATGCATGAAAAGAAGCCTGGAAGATGTAAGCCTGAAATACAGTCATCGATAATCTCGAACAGTCGGATCACTGCTTTTAAAGTATGTACTGTATGCTGATTTAATTCTGTGCCTTTTCCTGAAGTGATGTTTTTCTCTCTCTCTGTTTGTTCAATAATGCAATGCTAATACTGTGATCATATTTAAAACAAACAAAGAGGATACTGAGGTAACTTATTTCATTGATGTAATTATTAGTAAATAGGTGGTCCTTCAGTTCTTTTCTGTGCATGAATAATAATAATAATAATTTTTTAATTACCATGAGGAAGATGCAATACTAATGCGATAAAATAATTGGCAAATAAGTTAAGGCATAATCATTGGGCCAGCACAGTCAGAAAATCAAGTGGGGAAAAAATACACATTAACTGCAAAATAATTAGGTGAGGAATTAGGTTAGAAACCATCAGGAACCATTTAGTCGACTGCAACCTAGCTGGGGTCTCCAGAGACTTTACCTGAGTAAAAATGTTTAGAAATGACCCTCAGTAAGAATAGGATACTAAAGTATAGTGAAATATAAGAAAAAAATTGTATAGCCTTTATGGACAGTTAAGTTGAGAGTGACTCTTGAAGGACCAGGATCACATAATCTTGTACCACATTTGAAGAATTAATCTTGGAAAAAAGAAAAGAATTCATATGGAAAATTATATTTCACTTATAAATGATTAAATACAAAATCAATAGTAATTATTGAGATTTAATTACTTTGGAATTGATTTTAAAAGATATATTAAAATAGTTTAAAATAAAAGTCTTCATTGTTATTATCCATTTTTATATTTAATAGACCATGTACTAATGCATGTCAAAGCAAAATGATCAGATGTGTGTGCTAAAGTGGGTTCATCTCATCACACAGCAAAAGCTGAAGGAAGAACGTGAGGCCAAGAGAGCACAGCTGGACAGCCGACATGACTATGTTCTCAGCATAGTGTCCTCTTGTGTGGGCCTGGAGAAGGCTGAAGTGGAAGATGCGATGCTGGAGGGCACACAGGTTAACAATATTCCATATACACACTTCTAACAGTTTTAATTTGGTTTTGGAAAGCACTGCAGAATTGTAAATGCTGTTATTTAACAATATTATCACTGATGTTTCAGATTGAGCGAATAGAACAGTTCTTTTCTGCCAATGGCCTTCCTCACCTCATTTTATACTACCAGGAAACAGAGCCTGTGGACGCAAGTTAGTAAACCTGTGAATCTTATTGTATTTTGTAATTTCTTTGTAATCCTCAATATTCTTGATGATGATTCTCATAAAATTTTTACTATTGTTACACTGCACCCAAACAATACATGCAATGAGATCCATTTGTCTTTGTGTCTTTGGTAGCCGCATCCTCCTCCATGATTCGCAGTAAGAAAGCCAAGGTCTTTGTGACGGAAGGCACAGATGTGACCCTCAATGGCATTTGTGTATTTTTCACCCGTGCAAACACCTTCAAGGCTATCACATCAGAGAATATCCACAGGGTAAATGGAATCAAGAGAAATGTGTGAAAAGCAGCCTCTAATGTTTTTTCCAGGAAAATCTCACCATCTGTTAACCATGTCAATAACAAGATCATGTCTGTTTTTTTTTTTTCTGTAAATATTTCTTGCCTTGGTCATATTCTTTATTTGATACATTCCATATGGTATGTTGGTTGCCTGTAACTCATTTTGTAAAGCATATACTCTTTTAAAGCAAACTCCTTTCAGCAGACCAAGCTAAAATAATGCAGTTTGGATATTTGTGTGGCCAAAAAGTGTGTGATTTTGACAGTTTGACTGTTTTAACTGATGCAAGCTGTTAGTAAACCTGGTCTACAATGTCTACAAAATTTTTTTTTTCTTTTAGTGACCACTTAGGTATTGTGCTTCGGTTAGAGCCTTGTATATCTTGAGAACAACAAAAGAAGTGCCTTTTGTATGTTTTCATCCTGTCCTGTCCTGTCTTATAGGATGTAAACTTTAACATGTTGGACACCACGGGTGTTGGACTGCTGAAGAGCATGGAGCAGCTGCTGTCAGAGATCTTCATCCCCACTCTGAGGAAGATGAACAACGGCTGGGGAGAGCTAGCAAGCCCACAGGCTCAGGCTGTCAAGCAAGACTTCATTAGCTCTCTGGACAGCTTTGTCTCTGTGTTAGCTGGGGCACAGGAGAGCTTGCAGGAAAAGGTCTCACAAATACAAAAGGACAAAGAAATAGGCACACTTCTACAGTAACATAAACGCACTCAAGTATCCACACACTCCAGTGCTATATTGATCCATAGTCTCTCAAAAATAAATCGGATGGTAGATGAAATATTGAAAAATTTAAAGCTATTTTTCTCATTTCTATCAAGCTTTCAGCCATCCATCTTTTTTTGTGGATTATGATATCTCATATTTTATTGGAAAGAAGGTTGACTATTTTAAAATAAATTTGGGGGGTTTTAGTTAATAAAAGCACTTTCAAGTATTATATATTATACTATGAGATTTGCATTCTTTTATTTGGAGTTATAGTAACTTAGCTTTACATTTCAATGTCATGACCTTGTAATGCAGATAAACCCACTGCATAATATATGCAAGGTTACCAGAAATTACCTCAAATTGGATTATTTACTGTAGACAACTTGACGGCTTAAATAATAAACTACTATATTCCTAGTAAAAAGCACTGTTATAAAAACATTAAAGGGGTACGGTATAGTGTATTAATTCATTTATTTATTTATTTACTTGTTTGTAATAAACATTAAAACATGATTACTGCATTTTAATTTTTATTTAGCCTAAATCTTTAATTTAACATCCAAGATGCTAAAATATCTCTGAGCCAAAGTAACATCTGTGGAAACTGTTTGATATTTCAGGTAAAACTCAAAGAATGTGAAACGTTTGACTTGAAGACATTGAAAGGTCCTTCAGATTACACTGCTGTGGCCAATAGCACAGAAGTTCTGGAGAAGATAGAAGCTTGCATGAAAACTTGGATCAAACAGATCGAACAGGTATCAAATCTATTATTTGAGATGGTGTGCTTGTGAATAGTGTTAGATTTCCTCAAAATTTTAACTTCTTTGTGATGTCTTTTATATATGTTTTTCAACCATGTCTTGTGCTCTGAAGGTGCTTGCGGAGAGTGACCAGCTAAGGAAAGAGGCAGATGACCTGGGGCCCCATGCAGAGCTTGATCACTGGAAAAAACGCATGTCCCGTTTCAACTACCTACTGGACCAGCTGAAGAGCCCTGAGGTTAAAGCTGTGCTGGGGGTTCTAATTATAGCCAAGTCCAAACTGATTAAGGTTAGTTGAAGGCAAATATTTATTTATCGTCATTAGCTGTTTGGTGAATGAGACTGGGGCATTTATCATGCCATATAAATGTGAGGGTAATGTTTAATAATATATATTTATATAGATATATATATATATATTCACATATATTTTTTTAATTTTTATTTATTTTTATTTTTTTACAATAGGGTGCATATTCCTTTTTTAAAATGACATTTTCATATTTAGTTCAGTAATGCCCTTTATTGAGCTGTTTAACCAGGTCTAATTTCCAGCCCCTAAATTATTTGTCTCCCCAGGTTTGGCGGGAACTAGACATCAGAATCACTGATGCTGCAAATGAGGCCAAAGACAATGTGAAGTACCTGTACACCCTTGAGAAGTTCTGTGACCCGCTGTACAACAGCAACCCTGTAAGGCTTATTTTGCAGTTGCTAGATTAGTGCCATTCAGAAATATAAAAATAAATGTGTTGAACATTGTGTCTTTCGATCAACTTTTAGATTAGTTTCAGCATGTGTAGTGGATATGACACTATTAATGTAGCTGGTCTTGGTGGAATAGATCTGCTATTTTTTTTATGGAATTGAAACTGCCAATAGATACACAAACACACTTTCCTGTGAGCTTGTAAAATATGCTGCTGCTGCGACTATAGTGAAAACATGGAGACATGGCTATAAATACCTTAGCAGGTCTAGACAGGTGGAGCTGGGGGAGGTAGAGGGTTTCAGAGGAAGGTTATGTTTAGGGTTAATATATATACTGGGCAGCAAGTGAACAGTCAGGTCTTTCATTTTCAGTCAGGAAAACTGGGCAAGTAAAAATATATTGAATTTGACAAGGGCAAAAGACGACTGGCTCATAGCACCTCCAAAATATCTTGATATCTAATGAAATTGGGGCAAGGAAGAACTGCTGTAATATCACATAATTTTTTTTTTACATTCTTCTTTTATGTAGGTGTCCATGGTAGAAGCTATTCCTGGGCTCATAAATGCAATACGTATGATCCATAGCATCTCTCGTTACTACAACACCTCAGAGAAGATCACCTCTCTTTTTGTGAAGGTAAGAGGGAGGTGACACCCAAGATAATTTCATTTAATCTCACAAGCTTTATACTTTTAACTGGAAATATCATCTTTCCTCTTAGGTTACAAATCAAATGATCACTGCCTGTAAGGCCTATATCACAAATAACGGCTCAGCAACCATATGGGATCAGCCGCAGGAAGTGGTATCTGAGAAGCTTAAAGCTGCTATTCGCTTGAATCAGGTACAATGTGATATTTAGCTGGAGGATGTACTTATATATACTGATCAAGGTCTAGATACCACAGCATTTTTTAAAAGGCAAAATTTTCCTTGGCCTTTAATATGACAAGTAAACGATTTAAGTGACAAATAGGGGGAAAAAAAGCTCTTTCAGCAATTTCTGCTGAACAGTCTTTAAACACAACATTTAACCTTCATCCACGTCTTCATTCTTCATTCTTCTACATTTTTCTAAGCTTTAAGGCTCTGATGTTCGTCCCTTATAAGGAAAAATAAACACAAGAGGAACAAATAACTAGACGACAAACATGTTATATGTGCTAGCATGACCTTGTAAAGTAACCTCTGTAACTTAATCTGCAAGATTACCAGAAATGAACACGACAGATGTTATACCTCAAAACGGATAATTTAAACAATTTTACAGCTCAAATTGTAAACTTTTTCTACTATTTTAATGTTTTATAATGCAAGCTTCACATTTGTTTTATTTATTTGTTTGTTTGTATGCAGTTACTTATATGTATTTATTTATATACGCAATACTTAACCTTCATACCTTTTAGGGAAAAATCAATACAAGAAAACAACAAATATGTTTTATTAATAATAAGTGGTGGAACCGTCTATGAAAATTACATTTTAAAATATTTTGATATATTGTATACATTAACTCTTATTTAACAGAAAAGCGATGCATTACTTATAGTAAACACAAATGTTTCTATTTAATATTTTAGGAATACCAGAAGTATTTCCAAAAAACCAAGCAGAAACTGGAGGAGAATCCCTCGGAGCGCCAGTTTGACTTCAGCGAGATGTACATCTTTGGCAAGTTTGACACATTTCAGCGACGGCTGTACAAAATTCTAAACATGTTTAGCACCATTACCACCTACAATGCCCTGCAGGACTCCAAAATTGAGGGACTGGAAACCATGGCAACCAGATTTCAGGTATCATGCCCATGACGTATTAATCAGGGGGGTCTATTTTTAGATTTACACAGAAGACAAAAGAACATACCCAGAAGATAATAGTGTAATTACTGAAGTAAGGATACGTTACCTTCTTTAGCGGCCTATAAATGTTTAATTTGGATGAGGCATTTGTCATTGAATTAAAACAACTGTATAATCTAAGGTTTTTTAATGAAAGGTTGTCAAACACTGTCTGTGCAGTGATTTTAAGATATTCACAAGAACCATATTATACACTTGGAGCCGGTTTCCCAGATAGGAATTAGATTTAGCCAGGACTAGACCTTTGCTACTTTAGGGCCCGGTTTCACAAACGGGGCTTAGCTTAAGCCAGGACTAGGCATTAGTTAAATTAAGATATTTAAGCAACTTTTACAAAAATGCCTTATAAGAAACCATTACAGGTGTGCATCTTAACACAGAACAATGACACTGACATGTTTTAAGATATGTCAGAGCAAAATATTTTCATCTGAGACAGCTCAAACATGCAATTTAGTCTGGGACTAGCTTAAGCCGTGTCTGTGAAACGGGTGGTAGGACTTTTAAGAATTTTTAGAGACGTGTCTTACAAAAATGCATTTTCTGTGAGCATTTTAAGACCAAACAATGGCAATAATGTATTTTAAGATATCTTAGTGCAAGCTTTTTCCAGTTTAGACAGATTTGAACTTGTATTTTAATCTAGGACTAGTCTTAAACCCTGTTCGGGAAACTGCCCCTTGGAGTATAATTAGAATTTGAAATGTTTCATTCTTCAATATATATATATATATATATATATACCTTTTTTTTTTCTCAGAGAAGCAAATTTTTAATTTAACCATTCATAACAGTACTAAGATAAGTAAATGATGACAACATTTTCCTGTTTGGATGGACCATTGCTTTAATAAAGATGTTCAGAAGAATATACGCATAATGATTGTCTGGCTTTACCCCGTACCTCATGCCTGTATTCAATTGATTTTGCATAAATTATTTTAATTCAGGTTTGATTTAATATGTAAAAAATGTTCTGACTGGAGTAAGTATTGTTAACATAGACTAAGTGCTATTTGTTCTTTCTGCTGCCCACCATGGACAGACCACAGATATGATGGGGAAATGGGAGGTAATTGTAAAGGAATAAATCTTTTAACATAATGCATGTCTCACCATGGCGCATTAACCCGCATGGAAACTAAAGCCTTAACCCATAAGTAAAAATTGCCCTTTAACGCTGATCTGACATTAGAATTGTGGTTTATTTTAAAATCATAAAGGCCCTGATTTAAGTTGGCAGCCCGGTCCTTGATTTGCATTAAAGGGCAAATGTTACCTGTACCTTTAACCAAGCACTGTCGTACTGCGAGACCATTAACATTCATTGCATCTCTTTATATCAGTCACAAGTTTATTTATTCACTCTCGTTTTTGTGTCCATGGAAACAAAGTTCAGACCCAGAGGACTCCATGCTCCAGGAGTACTGAATAATTAAACAAAAGCTGATAAAGATCTATCGCTAACTCCTGTTCTTTGTGAAAGTTGACAGTCTATAGGGGTCAATGAATATTTTACAACAAACTGCTCATGTGGACATTTAAGGTGTTCTGGTACACAAAGCATTTAAAAATTGTAATCCAGAAAAGGTTATCTGAAACACATGTGAATTAAATTCAATTATATTCCAGATTTAAATGTGCTTCTGATTACAGAAAGTTTACACAAGATTTAAATTTTAAAGAAACACAGACTGAATGGAGCGTAGTTTTTAACATTATTAAACATTTCTTTCATGATCCATATGCCAATTAACAAACAATCTTGAACAACATGAGGTTGAACAAATAATTTAATAATTTTAAACGATTGCATGTTTTGACACTTAATACATATTTATTTGTGTGTACAGTGATTACATTGTGCTTTGTATCCAGGCCATTGTGTTGACCATGAAGAAAAAACAGTACAGTTTCTTGGACCAAAGAAGGACAGACTTTGATCAGGACTATGATGAATTTTGTAAACAAACCAATGAACTTCATGTAAGCATGTTTTCAGTTTTGTAATATTTATTTATTACTGTACAAATGCTAATGCTTTAAACATTTCTTTCTAGAACCAACTGAGAACTTTCATGGACAACACCTTTGACAGAATTCAAAATACTGGGAGGGCTTTATATGTGCTCAAGAAATTTGAAAGGTAAAACTTTATTATTATTATTGTTATTATTATTATTTTTCACTCCCTTTATTTTAAATGTCGGTTCTAACTATTAACAATGAATTTGTCTGCTTAGTGTGAATAGTTACTGCTTAGTAATAGTCAGTAAGATAGTTATTAAGTTTAGTATTGGGTATGATTAAGTATGTAGAATATGGTCAAGTAGAATATATGCATTAATAGAAGTATTATAAGTATGTAAGTATAATATAATATATATATATATATATATATATATATTAATTAATAATAATTTATATGCAATATTTTTGTAGAAATTATATATTTTTGTACATTTGTTTGTAGGATTTGAACCTTGATATGTTTTCTTGACTGTTTAAAAGAACAATATTTAGCTGGAATCTTATTTATTTATTTCACATTTTGCACAAAATATTCTGGATTATAACTGCATTCATATCACCAGGCTTGGCATCCCAGATTTGGGCATCAGTGAGAAGTACCAGAAAATTCTGCAAAACTTTGGAAGGGACATTGAGATGATCTCTCGAATTTACACCAAGCAAAAAACAGACCCCCCCATTGCTCCAGATCTTCCTCCGATCTCAGGGAAGATCCTCTGGGCTCGCCAGCTGTACAACTGCATCCAGGAGCCCATGGATCTCTTCCAGCAGATGCCTGGGCTACTTAGCACCCCAGATGCCAAACCCATCATTCGTAATTACAACCGGGTGGCCAAGGTGCTGCTAGAGTTTGAAATGCTTTATCATCAGAACTGGATGGCACAGGTCAGTTGTCCTGTAGAGTCAAAATTAGGTTAACTATTTTACTTTACTTTACTTTCTGATTGTTATTTACGTTTATTTGCTCTTTGCTCATGTGCCACTTTCAAATGGTGAATTGTTCTAATAATTACTTTTCTTACCCTGTAATTTATTTATACATTATATATTATTCTATATATTACACTTCCCTCTTTTTTAAGATTGTAGACTGATTGTAAAATGTTATTTATATTTTATATATTTTTCATGGAAATCTATTCTGGTCATCTTTACAGATATACATTAATTAAATTAATTAAATAAAAATTACTTTAAAAAAAATAATCTATTTGTCTGTAGGTTGAAGCAGTTAAAGTTGGCCTGCAAGCCTCTTTGCTCATCAAGAGTCCAGAAACTGGGGAGTTGTATGTTAACTTTGACCCCCAGATCCTGACCCAGATTCGAGAAACAGACTGCATTCTAGGAATGGGACTGGAGATTCCACCCTTCGCAGCCATCTTGCAGCAGAAAAAGGATGTTTTAAAAATGAACTACAATAAACTTCAGGTATATCTGCTTGTAGCCTTTTTCATTGTTAGTAGATCTATATGAGTGAAGCTGGTGGAGGTGGAAGGTTTCTGAACCAAACTGTTTAAAAGTTAAGTAGTAAGCTCATTGGCAGAATAATTACTACAAGCCAGTCAGCCAGTGCTGGTGGATGTCCTAGTCTGCAGATTGCATTAAGAAACTATAAGCCTATGCCATGTAAAATTTCATGACTGAACTAGATATTTCAAACCTGGAAGCCTTTTCTATCTTTTGTTATTTTTAAAGTTAAAGATATCATAAGTCATATGAATAAAGCTTTTCAATCCAAGTATTCCGAAAGAGACACAATATTAATTTTATGTTAATTTGGAATTTTATTCACAAATAAACACTCACATACAGTGTGAAAGTGTTATTCTAGTTACCCTTTCAGTCGAATCACTTCGACGTTACAGTATGGGAACTCGCCAGAGAGCCCAATTGCCTTTGGCTTT
>JAUMHQ010000255.1:338463-352252 GCA_032361165.1 Enteromius paludinosus | reverse complement strand
GATGGCATGTCGCTGCAGGATGCTGTGGTAGCCATGCTGGTTCAGTGTGCCTTCAATTTTGAATAAATCCCCAACAGGGTCACCAGCAAAACACCCCCACACTATCACACATTCTACTCCATGCTTCACAGTGGGAACCAGGCATGTGGAATCCATCTGTTCATCTTTTCTGGGTCTCATAAAGGCGGTTGGAACCAAAGATCTCGATGGCTGAGATTAAGGTATTCACACTACGACTTTGCCTAACCTGCTCATTTGTATGATTCTCTGCTCCTGCTCAGTTGGACTCTTTGGAGGACTTTGGATAAAAGCCTTGATCACTCACCCACTTCTCTGCACTGTGCACGAACGATCCGCAGATCGCAAAAGCCCACTGGGTATGAACTTTGCATTTACCTTTACTTCTCTTGAAGTCTCTTGAAGCTCCAAGCTTCGACGTCTAAGCCTGGTCATCCAATGCCTGGTGTATACTGCTCTGTGCATTCTTCGTTGCCTGCTATATCACGATATCTTGAAAAATAAAATCATCTTGTTTGCATTCAACTCCCGTGTCAAGTCTGATCGTTACAGAATCTCAGCCCCTCAAACCTACATACCTTAAGGGTATTCACACCATGGAGGATGTGGATATGCAGACGGACGAACGTTATCACGTCTTGATCGCACTGGAAGAGCTGCACTGGCGTCCACCCATAGCGAGCCCAGTGGTACGTCCGCCCTAGTTTTCTGGTGATGACATAAACTATAATGGATTTCTCTTGCAGTGTTCTCTTTATTTCGACATGCAATCCAATAATTTCCCTATGGACCGAAGCAAGATCGCTTTTATCATCACGGTATTGATAGACAGGGCAAATACAGACAGGCTGGATCATCACTGGTGAACAACAATGGTAGAGGCATCTGGGTCCACCAGGCAGTGAGAATGCTCTCCTGAGCTGATCAGAGGCTGAGCCTGATAAGGCTCTCCAGGGTGGAGCTGATGGTGGAGAAGTCCACTTGGGTGGAGCAGGTGGTGGAGAAGCCCACCGGGGTGGAGCAGGTGGCGGGGAGGTCTTCCAGGGTGGAGAAGACGACGAGGAAGCCCACCTGGGCAGAGCAGACGGCGGAGATCTCCTCCTGGGCATACCGGGCAGGGAAGATGCCTTCCAGGGTGGATCGGGTGGCGGGAACACCCACCTGGGCGAAACAGACAGCGAGGCCATCTTCCAGGGCGGAGCAAAGTGCGGCAAAGCCCTTCTGGTTGGGTCAGACAATGGAAACACCCTCCGAAACTGAACAGCCTGAGCTAGCGCCCTTCTAGGCTGACTATACAGTGATCCAGCCCTCCGAGACCAGACAGACAATGAAGGCACCCTCTTGACCCGGTCAGACTGACACTGCGCCCTCGGGGACCACACAGACAATGAACGCGCCCCCGGAGACTAAACAGACTGTGTTAGCGCCCCCCTGGGTGGATCAGACAGACATTGCGCCCTCCGTGACCAGACAGATAAAGAAAAGTTCTGGCCTGGGCAAAGAACTGCGAGGACCTCCAGTAACTCGTCAGGCTGTTCAACCGGGATCGACTGGGCAACACACGGCTCCTCGTACCGTGGAACGGGAGTGGGACCCGTTATTTGCGGGCTAGGAACCGCGGGGACCTTTGGCAGCTCGTCTGGCTGTGTAACTGGGACCCACTGGGCCATTTTGCATTGCGCCTCGCAATCTGCGGCCATTTTGCGTTGCGCCTCGCATTGTTGAAGCATTCCACTCCTTCCCTGCTTTTTCCTCTGAGACGGGTAGCATCTAGCCTTCACAAAAACCTGCCCATCTACCACATTTGATACTACGACAAGCAAACACACGAACATAAACACAGACATTGCTTGAGAAAATATATATAGATATGTTAACTGATGATGACAGCATTCGGCTAACGTTAACATTAGGCTATCGTCGCTAGCTCTTACACACAAGATGTTCACTTGGACCAAAGGCAGACAGTGAATGTCATACTGTTTGTAACATCACGACCTCGACTGTTTTATTGCTTTAATAAAGTACATGTCCTCTATACAATCCATAAATAACCCTAGCCCTAGGTCTAAGTGTACATACTAAATATTTGTTGATATTAATAATTTCACATTAAGCGTTTTCTCCCCCATAGAAGTCCATTATAAGGAAACAGCTTGACGTGGCTTAGGGGACCCTACGTTACCTTAATAAGGACCAGGGGAAACCAAACTTCTGTCAAATTTGATTTAAAATAAAGACTTGCCACTGTCAAAAAAACAAGCTTTTATTCCGCGTATAAAGTGAATAATATTACGTTAAGCTGTGTTCTTATAATGGACTTCTATGGGGGAGAAAACGGAAGGTTTATTACAAGGAAGGTTTGACAGCAGTTTGGGCTTCCATCATCAGGTTTTAGGTGCGTAAGCCACATTAAGCATTTTAGAATCTCCCCGTTACTTACCTTGAAAGTTATGGATAAACTCTTTGTGCAAACATTTATGTCCTTTATCCAGTTGGTTCCACTTTGTTACAGAGTTTCCTCAATGACTCAACTTGTCAAGTCAGCAAAGGTGAACACTGATAAACCAGTGAGGGAAGTTTTGTAGAATCTCTCCATTTTTAAATTAACGTTACCCGGCTTTCTGCTGTGTTGACATTACACGGGAAGTCTGCATACCCTGCGATTGTTCATTCTAGATAGGTCTATTCTAGGATGACCCTGGCTTGCACGCCATTATCCGACCATTCAGTGGACCACAGGTGAGATCTTCCAGTGGAGTGAATGCTGTCATAGTGAGTGTCTGGCCACTGTATCACTGTATACTCTGACATCCTTGTATACTCACCCGACCAGCTCTCTCACAGATCCCATGTCCGTCAGGTCCTCCAGCGGCTGCGCTACCATCATCTCTTCCTAAAAGCAGAGAAATGTGAGTTCGATCAAACCACCATAGAGTTCTTAGGATATGTCATATCACCCACTGGAGTTACCATAGAGAATAAGAAAGTCAACGCAGTGCAGAACTGGCCAACCCCTACCACCGTCAAAGAGCTCCAACGATTCGTAGGCTTCGCAAATTTTTATCGAGGATTTATTTTTGGATATAGTAAAATACCTCCTCTAACGTCTCTGCTAAAAGGAGGGAAGAAAACACTCCTCTGGAACCCCGAAGCTGAGACTGCTTTTAATTCACTTAAGACAGCCTTCTGCACAGCCCCCTTACTCAGTCACCCTGATCCTAATCATCCATTTATAGTCGAGGTAGATGCAGCCACTTTAGGAGTAGGGGCCACCTTATCACAATGCCAGGGAGAACCCCCGAAGTTACACCCTTGTGCCCACTTTTCTAAAAAACTCTCCCCTTCAGAGCAGAACTATGATATAGGCAATAGAGAGCTCCTGGCAATAAAGCTAGCGACAGGAATCCACTGACATCCATTCCAGTGCGTGCTGGGGTACCAACCTCCATTATTCCCGTGGTCAGGGGAGCCCTCCGAAGTCCCCGCAGTTGACTTTTAGTTTCGAAGGTGTGAAGAGGTCTGGGACGCGGCCCACACTCACCTACAATGGGCGATCAGGAGACATAAGGCATGGGCAGACACTCGCAGATCCACTGCCCACACCTTTCAGACCAGTGAAAGAGTGTGGTTTGTCAACCAGAGACATCAAGCTTAAATGACTTTATAAAACATTGAGCCCCAGATACATCGGACCCTTCCTTATCATCCGACGGATTAATGATGTGACCTATGAATTACAGTTACCCTCCCAATATCGCATTGCGCCTACCTTCCATGTATCCTTGTTAAAACCATATATTGACCCTTTGTTTTCCCCCAACACAGAGAACACCAAAACCCCTGTTTTGCCTGAAATCGAGGCAACAGAATCCATCTACCGAGTCAATCAGATCCACGACTCCAGACGGCGGGGCGGCCGGCTTCAATATATGATCGACTGGGAGGGGTATGGACTAGAGGAGAGGTGCTAGATTGACAGAGATGATGTACTCGACCCCTCCCTAGTGGAGGAATTCCACCAGAATCATCCGAACAGACCTGCTCCCCAAGGGCATGGCCGTCCCCATCGTCGTTTTAGAGCGTCAGGAGCCGCTCATGGAGGGGAGGATAATGTCACGTCATCTACACCAGCTGATCCCGG
Organism: Enteromius paludinosus; assembly: GCA_032361165.1. Taxonomy (NCBI): domain Eukaryota; kingdom Metazoa; phylum Chordata; class Actinopteri; order Cypriniformes; family Cyprinidae; genus Enteromius; species Enteromius paludinosus. The sequence goes on along the minus strand of JAUMHQ010000255.1, from coordinate 348,090 downwards.
ATCAGTCACTCATTCAAGCTCACTGTCACCGGAGTTCTAATTGAGGCACACGTGTGGATAATCAAGACTGGCATTTAAGCCTGGCTCGCTCTCAACTCGATGGCTTAGATTAAGGTATTCACCCTACGCCTTTGCCTTACCTGCTAATTTGTATGATTCTCTGCTCCTGCTCAGTTGGACTCTTTGGAGGACTTTGGATAAAAGCCTTGATCACTCACCCACTTCTCTGCACTTTGCACGAACGATCCGGAGATCGCTAAAGCACTCTGGGTATGAGCTTTGCATTTACTCTACTTACCTGAGTCTCTTGAAGCTCCCAGCCTCGACGTCTAAGCCTAGTCATCCACTGCCTGGTGTATACTGCTCTGTGCATTCTTCGTTGCCTGCTATATCACGATCTGTTGAAAAATAAAATCACCTTGTTTCCATTCATCTCCTGTGTCAAGTCTGATCGTTACAGAAACGCCTCTCGGGCATCCAAGTTTAGCTCCTATCTCTTTGAATGGGGAAATATCCAATTCTCCAAAATGGCTCACTAAGCTTACAATTCAATAAAATTTTTGAAATCACCAATGAAATGTGTATTAAATGTTGTTTCTTTTTCTCAAATAGCATGATAAAAAACGTATTTCTTGGGCGAGATCAGTCAGTGCGCATGTGCAGTCCTAGGCGCACGTCTCAGAACGCAACCGGAACTTCTAACAGCAGATGCGTTGATGCACTGACTTTACACATGAGCGATTGGCTATTTTATTCAGAAGGCAGGGGTTCCTATGATTGTTCAGCCATGTTAAGCGCTGCATTTTTCCCCATCCAAAACCGTACGAGTGACATGTCTCTGGTATTCTATAATCTTTGACTGTACTTATGTATATATTTTTAGATACCTGCATGTAATCACATCTGTTATTAATTTCTGTAATTACATGTGTAATTACACTGTTGACCCATCCCTTACACCTTAACCCACCCTTAACCTACCCATACCACCAAACCTGTCCCTAACTTTACCCATATCCCTCCTCAATAGCAGAATTGGTTTTTGCACTATAACATGGACACAATGGTACATTATACTTATTTTTTTTATTTAAGTACATAGTAGTTAAGGCCACCTAATTTAAAGTGGGACCTTTCAAAGTATAAGATTGCAGATAATTGTTAGATGAAAAAATAAAAAAGTAAATGAAAAAAAAAAAAAACATTATGGGATACAATGTCAATGAGGTTAAAGTTTAAAGTATGATATACTAAGTCATAATTATAAAATAAAAAGTCAAAATTATGAGATACTACCTCATATAAGAGAAAAATATTAGATAAAAAGAACAAAAAAACATAAAAAGCTGATTTTTGTTTAATAATTGTGAATAAGGTCATAACAGATTTAACTCATAATTTCAAATTTTTCAACACAATTGTGAATCATAAACTTAACTTATAAATTGTAATAATTTAGTTTTTTCACTGTATGCATATTTAAATCTTTAGAGGACAGCCTTTAAAATAAACTGAATTTGAAGTCTCTGCCTATTACCACATCTACTGGTCATTAAATATTTTGTCATGGTAAATGATGTTGGAATAGTATAATTCATCCATTAAGAGGATTTAAGTGTTTAATTACTTTTTACGGGGCCATTAGTAAAAACACTGCATCTTATCTTTTATTAGGCTGACAAATAAATACATAAAGCAAATTCTGGGATGTCAGTTAAGAAACTTAGCAGTGTAGTTTTTAAAGAAATACATATTTTATGTATTCATTCATTTATTTATTCATTTTTAGTGCTTAGTTGTGAAGGGAAGATTTAGGTTGTGTGTTCACAAACTTGTTCTTGCAACAAAACAAAAGCTCATCTGATAACAGTACAACTGCTATGGAGAATGTTTATCACGGGTCAAATGAGGACAGAATATGTTTTTTCTATTTATATCTAAGAGGAAACATTGTCTTAACAGCTACTTCTTGAAATCTCATTTGTGTTTTAAAGGCTCTTCAGAGGCTATATTACTCTTCATTTCATTCAGCATTGATGCCCCTGCATGTATCTTCCAGTTTAACTGTAGGCTGTATTATTTCACATTTGAACTTATAAAAACTTGTGTCATTCTCTGTGGCCCGAGTCTTCTTAATAAGCTTAGTCCTGCGGTCACCTGTCTACAACCTGTCTGCGGCTCGTTTTTCTCTGTCAGCCTCTCCTGAACTTCTGTCGGTGCATGTACTCCCCCTCAGGCCAAAGAGAAATAGGAAATGCAGTCGGACACAGAGTCTTTCTGAGACGTCTGTGGGCTAAATCCCAGAAGTCTTTAAAAGGCAGTCTGTGCTTGTGGGTGTTTGTGTGTGTGTGTGAGGGACTGCAAGATATAGAAAGTACAGGCACAGACATAGAAGGGGCTATTTCTGCAACCCATTGTAAGAAATGAAATCATTTCTGACTTTTTCACAAACTTGACTGATTACGGTGTAGAAGAGGAAAAGAGCTCAGCATAACCTTGAGTTTTATTCATGGCAGATGGCATAATTAAAGCAGACATATGAGCACCAAGGGAAAAGTGAGCATTTGAATGGAACATTGAAGGAAATGTATTGGTAGTAGGTATGACCAATGTATAAAGCAATCATTATGTTAAAATACAGGAATAGGAGCAGAAAATTGGAACAGAAGCACGGAATTCAGACATAATAAATGTAACAATATGACATGGAATTTAACCAAATGTAGATTAATTAATCAAAAGTATGAAATTGCATTATGGAATAGGCGTTGCTAATACTCAAGCTAAATAAATAAATAAATACATAGATAAATAAACAATGAATGGAATATGTAAAATATTAAGTCTGTTTGATCCATGGGTCTTAGTCTGAACAGCAAAGTTACAACAGTTTTAACAATCGCTGTTGTAAAAAACAAAACAAAACTACATTTTTAAAGATTACATTTTAAATCAGTTTGGTACATCCATTATCACTATTTAAAATTTTACATTAGTATTTAAACAAAAAAGTAACCCAGAATACAACATTTTATAAACAAACATATAACTGCAAATAAACAACAAAACATTTCATAGGGCACTATAATTGATAGATTATAGATTGTTACACAGTAGATTTTTACACTGAGAAAGAAAGCAGAAAGTTGGACAAACAAACAAACAAATATTAATAGAATAGAATAGAATAGAATAGAATATTTGAAAAAGCATAAAGGTGATCTTTTGAAGAGCTCTTATTGCTACTACAAATCTCGCAGTGCTAAATGTTGTGTTGTATGATACACAGATGGAGAGAGATGGTGATAAATCAACAAAAGTTGAGCAGTTCTTCATAGTTCCGCTGTTTTGATTCAACCTCATTTATTGTCATTGTTTGTGTTGGCTGCCACAATGTTGCAAATTACTCTGACATGACATAGTGACCTTTTTCATTGTTTTTTTCTTCCCCATCCCTCCTCTTCCTCCAGGCCCAGATGATGGGAATGATGACAGAGTACTATCACTACATCTTCACCACTCTGGTAATGTACCACAGTACTAACGGCAAATTGAATGTCATTTGTTCTTGTGCTGCTCCCACTTTATTTTATGATGAATGGCTTTTAATTGCAGATGAGCTTTGGATCCAGTCTGCAATATCAATTTCACTTGACAAAACAGTCTTAATGGAGTTGCTGTCACCCCAGTGTAAACATTAGCCCTTCCCTAAAGCTCAGATCAACAAAACGTCTTTGAGAAAGCCATAACAAAGGCAACAAAGTGATTGACAACTGTGTTCCGGTTCTAGATTTTGAAGCTCAGAAGTTTAAATTGCATTTCACTGTTTTTAAAGATAAATATATATATATATATATATATATATATCAGTGGCGGGCCATGAATTTCCCACCTAGGCCTTCAGTGGCGTCCTACATGAACTAATTTAACTCCATCATAATGGTTTCACAGCTATAGAAACCATAAAAATTACACAGAAATGCAGCATAATAGAGCGTCACAGACATATATCTCATTTAACATTAGCATGAATGAATGTTGTTGATAAAGCTAGAAACCCAGTTAAAACAATTCAATAAGTTGTCGCAGCTGTGCAATACACCTCACATCATCTCTATCTAAAGCATTAACCTGACAAAATGACACTTAGTCCGCCCAATGTTCTTACAGACTGTAACAATATCAGCTGGAGTGCCCTCAAGTGTCGCCAGAGGGCACTCCAACCATTCAGGACTCTCAGATGGGTTTCTGGAGTCAATTTACCACAATACACCACTTCCTCAAAGCTGCTATTCATTATCCACGCCCACATACTCATTAGCTCCAGCATAAAGGCTAGCTTCTTCGAACAGTGAATCTTGTTCTGCAACTGCATTCAATTCTGAGCGTATTATCTGTGTTTGTTTTTCCGTGCTTGCCCTAGGACTGTTTTTCTGTTTACTGTGTGATTGCCGCCTGCCCTGATTCTCGGCCCGTGTACCTCGAACTTGATTTTGTTCAGTCTCCATTGCTTTGTTTGGCATTGTTTGACCCTGCCTGCTGACTATGAATAAAAACCTGCATACGGATCTGCACGCCTTTGTCTCAACAGGATCCAGCAGTGTTCCAAGAGTACGCCGGTCAGTGAGGGACCCATTTGAACAGATACACTACGTTACACAATTTTACGAGTTTTGTTACCAGGTGCTTTGTAATGACAACATTAAAGACTTCCCAGGTCACAAGGCAGTCACATCATGCCACCCTTCCAAAGACACTGCTCTCGAATCGCGGCACAAGATGGCTGCCACACTTGACCCACAGCACAAAATGGACGTCTTTCCTGAGCCTCCCTCACAGTCTAAGATGGTTCCAGACCCAGACTCACCATCACAACCCAAGATGGCCGCCATTTCTGCACCCCAGCCGAGACACAAGATGGCTGCAGTATCAGAACCACTGCACCAGATGGTCGCCCTGCCACAGTCTAAGTCAACCGTCAAGATGGCCGCTCTGCCACAGTCTAAGTCAAAAGTCAAGATGACCACCTAGCCTCAGTTTAAGTCCACGCTCCAGATGTCAACCAAGAATCACAGTCTCAGCCCAAGATGGCACCCATTTCAGAGCATCAACCCTTACACAGGCTGGCTGCCACCCTTGAAGTAGTTGTAGTTACCTTTGAGGTTCCACCAGTGGCTGCATGACCTCCGGTGATGTCAGTTATGACCGAAGTTCAGTCCGAAGAACCCTTACCTTGTTCCTCCACAAACACAGAAGTCCATGAACGCTCATCCCAATTGTCCAGTCTATCAGTTGCTATTGGATTTAGATGAGCAGGAGAATGTGGAGCTTGGAAGGAACTGCCGAATGTGTCTCAGTGGGTCCTGCAGACGATAAAGAGAGGTTATCGAATTCAGTTCGAGTCTCCTCCACCGCACTTCAGTGGTGTCACGCTTACTTTGGCTCTGGTCATGGAAGTAGACACCCTTCTTAGCAAGGAGGCCATAGAGTTGGTTCCTTCTCTAGAGAGAAAGTCTGGGTTCTACAGCCGGTACTTTATAGTTCCCAAGAAGGATGGAGGGCTGAGGCCTCAGGTAACTGAACTGCTCAGTCAGTCAGCTGAAGTTCAAGATGGTCACACTGAAACAAGTGGTACCACAAATCAGGTCTGAGTACTGGTTTGTAACAATACATCTGAAAGATGCATACTTCCATGTGTCCATTCATTCTTCTCACAGGAAGTTTCTGAGGTCCGCTTTCAGGGGCAAAGCGTACCAGTATTGGTTCTTCCCTTTGGCCTAGCACTTTTGCTCCGAACGTTTACGAAAGTAGTAGATGCATCCCTAACTACATAGACAACTGGCTAATATTAGCTCAGTCAGAGAGCGAAGTGATCAGACATCGAGATGTCATCCTCGATCATATGAAACGTCTGGGGTTGAGACTGAATTCCAAGAAAAGTGTGATTTCTCAGGTACAGAGGACCACTTATTTAAGGGTGGTATGGGATTCGACCACGATGCCGGCACGCATGTCCCCTGCTCGAGTAGATTTGATTCTCAAATCCGTCAAGAGAGTGAGAGAAGGCTGGTCTGATATACAGTTTCAAAGACTGCTGGGTCTGATGGCAGCTGCATCCAGTGTGATTCCCCTTGGCCTGCTATACATGAGACCCCTAGAGTGGTTGCTCAAGACCAAGGGGTTTTCCCCCGAGGGGGAATCCACTTCAAATGATCAAGGTCTCCCGATGTTGTGTGCGAGCCTTAGACATGTGGAGAAACTCTTGGTTTCTAAATCAGGGCCCGGTGCTAGGAGCTCCTGGTCGCCAGTTAACCCTCTGGGGTTTGAGGTGATTTTGGGGCCCTTGAGATGTTTTGACATGCTCTGATATTTGTGCTTTTTTCAGCTACTTAGAACATATTATTGACCAACCTGTATTTTTCTTGTAATCAGCACAAACTGCTCTACAATAATATGTGACCACAATGAATTTACATGTTTGCATTTTTTAGGAAAAAAATATTATGCGTGGTTAGTCAATTTTGTGAAAATAAGAGTAGCTGAAATAGGGCCATGAAACTTATAATGAATACTAATGCACAATACTGAGAGTAACCAGTCTATTAGGTTCGAACATTTACTTCACAATGATGTGAAAATCATTCCACTTACTTTTTCAAAAAAAACAATATAGTGTTTTAAATTTTAAAAGACATGTTTTGAGGCTGAAAACCTGTATGCGAGGGCGTGTGAATGGCCATTAATATTCAGTGATTCTCACTTGAAGAGACAAAGACCACTCCCCTAATGGCCCATTAGTGACGGTGACAGGTAAGTCATGTAACAATGAATGTGATGAGATGTGAGAGAAAACAGGTTTTTTGAAATTATTTGTAGTTTATTTAAAGCACAGTATAATTTAAATATACATAATGAAGGTCAAATACCAATATTGAGCACACTGAATTAACTACAGAGATGTGAACAGTCAATCCTGAAAACAGGTTCTATTCAACAAGTGAAACCTCTACATAAAACCTGATATTTAGGTGTTTGCTGCTTCTTTTCAAGAAAAATAAAAGCTTGTTTTACCAGAGAATATCAGTGTAGGCAAACATCAGCGCTCCTATAGGTCATCAGTGTGAACATGTTCAGTTTGAGGAGACAGGACTCTGTGGTACAGGTGTCTAATCACTAAAAAACAAACAACAAAACATCTGTGAGCATGCTAATATAAGTATATTTAGGGTATATATTTATATAGAGTGATTTTGTAGTCATAGACCAACGCACACTTTGTATTATCTTAAAAGAGCATTTTACAGTATATCCAAGACTCACAGGATTCCTCATTCACTCATATTACTTTAATATTGTAATGTTTTATATTATACATCGTAAGAAATGTAGAAGTCTGTCAATGGAGTGCATGCCATACTCAAACAGTTTCACTCGATTTCAAGCATTTTAGTCAGGAATTATAGTATAGTAGTACATTGTAAATGTGTTCGGGTTTATGCCACATTATGTAAACTAAAGCATAAAATAGAGAAACATTACTTACTCATTATAACTATCTGCTCCGTGGGTCAGCTTGCATGATGCATCTGTTATTCCTTTTATGATATCTTTTCCTGAATCGAGCCACGCATCAAATCTTCTTTGTCTGAAGTAAAGCAAACCTCTATTTCTCACAGCACGTCTTCTTCAGAAACGAAATGCAGCCGAAGTGAAATGTTTTCAAGCAGAGCGCGCGCTGCTGTTGTGGGCGTGTACATGTCACGCGACTCGCACATGGATGATTGTAATAACAATAGCGCGCGAAGCTCGGGGGCGCGGTCGAATTACCTATAATGAGCTCAAACCATGAAAACGAACAAGGTGTTGTTTTCATACTGATAACTTTATCACAGAATATTTGTTTTCGACAGCACTAACTTTCAGTTAGACAGCTTTCAGTAGATATATCTCTCATGTCTGTGAGTCACGTTTTCGCTGAGTTTCAGTTCATTTTTTCATGTTCATGTTTTAATCTGAACATCATGGAGTCAGAGACAGCAGAGAACGCACCCTGTTAATTTTCTTTATTTATCAAAAGCAGAATGTTTTGTTGATATTGTGAGTGTATATAAAAAAAAAGAGAGTGCGCTGGCATGGTGTCCACTTACTGTTAGTAGCCCCATTCTGGCCAGGCCGAGTATGGTTCTCGGACATGATAGATCTATTACACGGCCCTCCATGGAAGATTCCCATCAGGAAAGATCTCCTCTCACAGGTGGGGGGCACCATCTTTCACCCCCAACCAGAGTTACTGAAACAACTCATAGATTTAGGTCTCCAAGACGATGTGATACAGACTGTCCTCCAATCTAGAGCTCCCTCAACGAGGAAAGTGTACTCCCTGAAGTGGAAGTTCTTCACTTCATGGTGACGAGTTTGCCAGCAAGACCCTGTTAACTGTCCAATCGGTACAGTTATTGAGTATCTACAGGCTCAATTCTCTGCATGGGTATCCCACTCTACACTGAAGGTGCATGTGGCAGCCTTGTCGGTGTACCACTCACCGTTCGATGGTAAAACAGTTGGTAGACACCCCCTGGTAGTACGCTTCCTCCGCGGTGCGTTAAGTTTGAGACCGCAAGTACGCTCTCGTGTTCCCACATGGGACCTTGCTGTGGTGCTAGAGGCTCTGTGCAGACCGCCATTTGAGCCCATAGAGGAGATATCCGATCGCCATCTCTCAAGATGACGTTCTTGTTAGCGATCACTTCTCTTAAGAGAGGAGGAGACTTTCAGGCCCTTTGAGTGGCCCCTTCTCATTTAGACTTTGCGCCCGGACTGGCGAAAGCTTTTCCGAGCGGGTTACACTGCGAAGGTCCTTACTACCACCGCACCACGCCCGATCGAGCTACAGGCCTCCTCCCTTTCGGGATCCTGACCAGGAGAAGTTCAATTGTATGTGTCCTGTGCGAGCATTGGACACGTACGTTCACAAGGCAACCTTGTGGAGAAAGTCTGATGAGTTACTAGTGTGTGTTGGTCCACCTAAGAGAGGTCAGCCTGCTACTAAGCAGACTATCAGTCGATGGATTGTCATGGCCTGTTATAAGTCCTCTGATCTTAATAAGTCCTCTGGTTCTTAATAAATGAAAACACAATTTATTGTGAACTATCTACTTTACAAAACATTAGCCTAGGATTACGTAAACTTCTGTCTGATCTGAAATATCGGATACCCCTTCCTAGAATGAAATTCCACATATTCTGCACATTCATTATGTACCAAACACATTTATAATCGTTTACTGATTATGTTTCATTCATTCCTTCACTCACGCGAATACACAGGTACAAATTAAACCCACACACATACATACTAATTGTAATCAATATGGGGTGCGTTTCCCGAACAACGATGTAACTCGCTGATATACCACCATAGTTCGATGCATTGTTTTGGAAACGAACTAGCTACACACGACTGCTTCCCGAACACGGTCGCATCTCCATCGTTTGAACCACGTTAGTTCAACAACATTGTGTAATACCGTGAAGTAATACCTTCTGCTAATAAACTGATTAGAGATCTCCAAGATGCCGCTGTATTGAACATGACACATATTGACAAATGTATTATTTTTGTTCACT
>JAUMHQ010000255.1:313784-332464 GCA_032361165.1 Enteromius paludinosus | reverse complement strand
AGTAAGTATATAAAGAGCTGTTTATTTACAGCAGCTGTATGAGACATACAGAGATGCTGGTGAGTATAGCAGTAGTAGATAATCTGGAGAGGGGTAACACAGTTCGTTAAGGAGTTATTTAGATGTTTATCTTTGCAGGTTCCAGATGATCTCGTGAACGCCGAGATCGCCAAAGACTAATGAAGTGGTGCTTAGGATACCTGTTTGTTGATGTCATTCCCTATTCTATGATTTTAAGTTCATTTACCTCTTGTGTTAAATAAACAAGTCCTTTTGATCTATCCCTGTCTGCGGTACGTGTCTAAGTCTGAGCGTTACAATTATTATGTACCCTAAAAATTAAGTTTTTTGTTTATATTTTACTGATAGACTAAATACACAAAATGATTGTATATCTGAATAAATAATTAAAATAAAAAAATTATATTTAATAAATAAATATGTCAGACAAATTAATTTTGAAGAAGTACTTATGGAAATTAAGTTCATTTTCATGCCTCTATACATAGATTTTTGAAGTATATTGTTAAAAAGATACTGTAACGCCGTAGGCGTGTCCTGTCTGTGTTTTGTTGTCATTCTGTCCACATGCTCCTTTTGTCCACATGTTTTGTTTCATGTCATCCCCTCACGTGTCTGATCGTTTGTAACCTGTCATTAGTGTTTGATTATCTGTCATTAGTGTTTGATTATCTGTCGTTCCCAGGTGTATTGTCTTTAATCTTGATTGGTCTGTGTATTTATGTCATTCCCTGTCTCAAGTTCAATGTCAGTCGATAACGTTACATGTTGTTTTGTGGACCTCCGCATTGCTCTTTGCGTTTTCCTTTTGTTTTCTTCATAAATGTCTCAGTTTGAATTATAATTCCTGTCTCTGAGTCCTGCCTGCCTTGTTCAGGTAAGCGAGAGCGCGTTCTTCACAAGCCTTCATTCGTGACAGATACATTGTTTACAAGGGATTAATTGGTCATTGAATATTATATTGTGTGATTCTAAAATTAAGTGCTGCAAAAATATGAATTAACTGAAAAAAAATAAAAAAATATATTTTACTACTACTAATTATAGTGTGATTATTGTCATTATTATTATTAACATTATTATTATATGCAGCGTACGTACTTTGCAGGTGGTTTACCCTTGAAGAGGAGACAGGTGAAAAGTTATCTTTCACTTTATCAGACCTTATGGTGTTTACACCAGAGGCCAGTGATATATGGCCTGCATTGACTGCCTGCGCTGGGTAATTAACAAATTATGTTCCAGCTAACAAAGAGTACACATGACGGGCGATGTATGGCTTTCAGAAGACCCCACAGCAAAGACCACCAGAGGAGCAGCTTTAATGTGGTGTGATGAATCGAGTAACTCCTGCACTGCGCAGGTGGATGCACACACACACACACGCACACACCGTCTTTGCAGTAGTTTCTCATCTTGCACGGGGAGTTGTACAGCTGCAAGGTGAACGATGGCAAAGCAGAGGGCAATTATCCTCCAGACAAATGGTCCAGAAGGCAGGAGTCCTGACAATTAGTCCCACAGAGGTCCAGCTCACTCTAACTCAACAATATGCAGAACTGATGCCTCTTTATTTAATAATGTTTTTCCCTCCATCTGTATTCAGTTGTTCAGTGGTCTCTAGAATATTACCTGCATGCATTCATCAGAAAATATGTATGTTGCCATAAGGTAAAGAGCAGTGATTTAAAAACACAACCTCAGTTAATGTTATGAAATCCCCATTGATTATATGAGCAGAGAGAGGGTAAATTATTCCAGCTGAACACAAGGAGCTTATGTTAGTCACAGATACCAATAACCAGATTTATTTTATTTTTTTTCAGATTTATTTATTTTATTTATTTGTGTTCATTTCTGCAAATGCTGATATACTGTAGCTTAAAGTCTTTAGACAATCTTTTAATTTAATGCAACAGATTCACTCAACTTAACTTAAATACTAAAAAGATCTGTTTTTTATTATTAGTATTGTCTTTTTTAGAACTTTTATTAGCAACATATTTAGCATACTATTGTTAATTATATATATACTTTACAATATATGACTAAAACAATATTTGTCCAAGCTGCTCACATTTGTCGAGTCTGCATTTCCCTAATATTGTTAAGAAGCGGACTTTACACAGTGAGTAAGTATATAAAGAGCTGTTTATTTACAGCAGCTGTATGAGACATACAGAGATGCTGGTGAGTATAGCAGTAGTACATAATCTGGAGAGGGGTAACACAGTTCATTAAGGAGTTATTTAGATGTTTATCTTTGCAGGTTCGTTGGAGCGCTGGAGTATACAGGAGCGAGGAAGACACAAGGAATGAGGAGTACAACCACACACCACAATATCTGACACCGCTGGAGAGACACAGAGGGAATCCGGGAGCCTGGGAGGAAACACAAGGAGAGGTTGCAGGTAATTGTGCAGGTAAGTTTGGTTGGATTAGGTCTTGCCTAGAGTGAGTCCACTTCGTCAAAGAACGAGCTCGGACACTGAATGCTGAGTGGTGTGTTGTTATATGTGGTGGTTGATCAGGGAGGTGATTGCTGGCAGGTGATGGTGCTTAAAAAAACTGATTTCAACTCATTTAATTACGACTTAGATGATACAGATATAAGTCCTATATACTGTGATATTCAATGCATTCAAATGCAATTCAAATGCCAAACACAATTCACAATGAGGAAAAGTTGCCTTTTTTTGTCAACTATAAGATTTTTGGAATAAATTTAGTGCTAATTTCCCCAAGGTCTTTTTTTAATCAGACTATACTATCATTTTCCATTTCTGCTTAATGAATCATGCGAGTTATAGTCATATTACAAATGGCAAGGCTTTGCAGGCTATTAGTTTGTTTCTTTAGGGGTCTAATAGAAGACATGCTTCATTTAGGACCCGGTAGTATCCCGAAGCAATACAGAATGGATTGCATTATTTCCAACAGCTGCCATTTCTCAGCCATCTCTTCAGAAGTGTTATAATATAATGTGCTTGGGTGAAGTTATTATTCCCGACCAGACCCTTTAGATTTCAATGTAATGGCATCCCCTCTCTTGGATGGGCATTTTAAGTTTGATATCCTCTACAAATAAACTCTTTTGAGTAGTACTTAATTAGAAAATACATTTCACCACTCTCTCAGGTACATTTTGCTCGTCCATGTGCTGTGCCGTAATACTAACTTTGTTTCGAATGGTTACTTTAACGTAAATTCATTACCATTCTGACAATCCTTTATGCAGTACATTAATGCTATAATTGATCTTCTGTTTAGTTGATTTACCCTTTGGGATCACTTGACTTCATATAAGAAATTGGGTCTTTTGTTGACTTAATTTATCACGAAAAGTGACTCAGGATGCCATCACTCAAATGTGTCTTAGAATGTTTCAAAGACAGCAAATTGTAAAGTCTTTATCAGTTCTAGGTGCTTTATTAATTTCTAAGTGCTTTATGAAACAGAATGTTGCAGACTTTAAATGTGTTATTAATGTTCTAAATGAACTCTTTAAAGCCTTGGCTTTAGTTAATGGCATCAGCTATCAGCAGCTGATTCTTTTTGAGTTGCTCTGTCTGTGACAAGAGATCAAATGAATCAGAAGTTATCACTGTCACCATGTTTGCTGCTTGTTGGTCACCGTAACCTGTTTAATAGACAGAAATCATGGTATAAAGCACATACAATAATTGTGAATTTCCTTTTAAGTACATGCATGCAAAATAAAATGCATTTTATTGCCACAAAATGTTTCATTTTACAAAGAAATATCAATTTAATACCAACAAAAATACTGTCTTTCCAGTATCACTTTGGCTAAAAGCATATGCTGAATTCATACAGTAAATGTAAATACTGTACCCTCTAACAGTAAGTAGAACTGCGTTTGCCAAACACTTTTGTCTTGTCAGTTGATTAGACAGCAGGAAGTCTGATAAGGAAGTACCCACATTCTCACAGAAAGAGCAATTTCGGAGCACTGTGTCGCCAGCGTGGGAACCAGGGGAGCAGGTAGGCGCTGCCCAGAGCAGCCAGACTTTTCTGCAGGATGTTCATCCTTCTGGGATCAGTCCCTGCCCCTTTCCCCCTACAGGCTGCCCCAACGCAGGCATGGCGGTCAACGTTTCCTTGATTCCCCTAGCGACCCGGCTGGGAGCCTGGATAGGGCTTCCCGGCCCCTCGCAGTGGTTGATACAGACGGTACGCCTCAGCTATGTGATTCAGTTCGCCAGGCGTCCGTCCAGGTACCGGGGCATCTGCTACACCACTGTCCGCTCGGACATGGATGCCGCTGTCCTGCATGGCGAGGTTGCAGTCCTACTGGCGAAGGACGCAATAGAGCCTGTCTGTCCAGCCGGGATGAGCTCAGGGTTTTACAGTCCTTACATCATCATGCCCAAAAAGAGTGGAGGGTTGAGACCCATCCTGGATCTACGTGCTTTGAATCGGTCCCTTCTCAGGCTGCCATTCAAAATGCTCACCCCGAAGAGCATACTAACATGCATTCGGAGCCAGGATTGGTTCGCAGCCATCAACCTGAGGGATGTGTACTTTCATGTCTTGTTCTTGCCTCAACACAGACCCCTTTCTGCGGTTTGCTTTCGGCAGACCTCTCCTCGTCTTCACTTTATCACTATCACTCAGGCAAGAGCTCCCTCTATATGGCAGGCTTAAGCTCTGAGGTGGGGTCTGTTTGTCGACTGGTGTTTCTCTCATGGAGAGGACCCACAGAGATGCACGATTGCAGTAGAGCTGATTGCTGAGAGCCCACTCAACAAGGTGTGTTGTTTCATCTTATGTGTTGGCTCACGACGCCTCACTAGCAGATATCTGTAGGGTATTTTACAACCTATGCGTAGAGGCTGTGTCCTCCCATGTCTTTACTGAAGACAGCAGGTGAACGGGAGGCCGGCTGGTGTCTGCTTGCTGTGCCATTCCCACGGGATCTGTGCGCTTTCCTCAGTGTTTCTATTTAAGTAGGCGAACCTGAGTCCTCCTGCCCCACAGTCGAAGCCTCAGAGTCGTGGCCTGTTCCATGGGTGTTCCCATATGTAAAGTAAACCCACGTTCCCTGAAGGAGGGTACAGAGGCATTAGACTTTCATGCCATGACTCTGGAGTCATGCTGGAGTTGGCTCCTCAGCGAAAACCTGCAAGTGCACTGCATTCATGCCCTTTTATACTCACAAAGTGATGAGGTGCATCTGAACTTAATCTGTGCATGCCAATATTCATTGGCCTTTTGTTTGAAGCTCAAAAGGCAATTGGTCTCTCTGGCGAGTTCCCATATGTAAGGTCTCCGTTCCCTCCTTCAGGGAATGTGAGTTATGTTCGTAACCTAGAGGTTTTCCTCTATTGATTGACATGTCTCATAGCAGCCTCCCTAGAAATTATTTTAAGTCCCAAGCATGTCATGAAAAAATATGCAAAAAGTTGTACAGGCTTGCACATAGTTTCACACTCTAAGATTTTGAATAGAAATGCACATTTTTATGGCTAATGAAGTCTGACAAAAGAGTAATTCATCTTGTCTAAATAATTCACCCATAGCAAATAACCCATCTCCAGTTGTATAAGTCATAATCATCCCAGAGGTGTCAGGGTGTCGTGATAATAAACTTCATTCTGCTCTCTTGTTTTTGGATCAAAACGGCCACTCACCGGCTTGAATGGGAATAGATTGCCATCTGATTGCTTAAATAAAACATGAAGGATCTAATGAACATATTCAGGCTGTGGCATATAACTCCAATGCATGGCAGCGAGCATTGATTAAGCCTCCCCTGTTTGGCATTTGGATAATGAACAAACACTGTAGAGAAATGGCAACTGTTAACCTTTTACCCCCGTTTTCCCCATTGCAATTGAAATAGTTCTGTTTTGACTCCCCTTATGAAAATCAATTAATTAAGACAGACAGGGGATTTTTATATTATTATTATTATTATTGTTGTTTAATTACAAAATGTTTTCCCACTCTTTGATCTTCAAGCCTTCAGTAGTGTACTGGGATTTCACAGAACACAATTTGCAAAACCTCACCATAAGGGGTTCTGCAAAGTTGTGAAGGATTTCAACATATCAAAAGAAGAGAGAACATTTTTGTTTCATTTGTTTGCAGTCGTTTTCACGTTTTCTTGATTTCACAATACACGTGGAGGCGGTGAGTGTGTTTGTCGTTGCTCATATAGTTTTTCTCTCGGTACAGCTGTCCGTCTCAGTGGTGGGTAAAGTCTGCACAGGAGGGTGTTTGCCACTCTTTTTGTCCCTGTGAAGTTCTCAGTGCCCATGAAAAGATTAAATTTTGTTTGTAATCCTGTTTTTGAATTGCATCATTTTCTTTCCTTCTGTCATTTTTTATTTCATTTATACCATGTTGAAAAGAGCAGAATAACTGTTCACAAGCATATGTTCTACTTTAAATGCTGGTGTTCTGGTTTGTCCCAACCAGACATCTAAACAGCAAGACCACTTTTCACCCAAAATATCATGCTGGTCAGTTGTCACCTGTGAGTGTGACAGTTTCTGCAACTGTTCAAATTAATACAATAAACCTCAACCCAAAATTCTCTCATCATTTCCTCACTCTCATGCTATTTCAGATATATGGCTTAATTCTTTCTTAGATTAACTCTAATGATCACTTGAACAGTTACACAAGTGACACATAAAAATTATGAAAATACTGATGATGATGATGGAGGATTTGGTTTTCAGGCAAAATGTAAAATTTTGTGGTATTTTGATACAAAATACCACTTTTTAGACTAGAGAAAGTAAAAATTATGATTTTCCTGGCAAAATAAATCATACAGGCAGTGGAAACAACAACCAGTGAGTTTTTATTAATTGTTTTTCTTTATACATTGTTTCTTTGATTGATTGATTGATTTAGTTAGTAAATCAGTTACGCAATGTTGCTAATAAAATTTTTTTTTGTTTTTTGGCAGCATGTCAAGCAGTATGCCAATTTCTCAAAATATAAAATAGTTACAAATTACCATGATATTTTATTAATAAACCATCAGTGCAGTTTATTTACTTATTTAGATTGATTGTTTGTTTTTAAAAGCTTTATTCATGGACTAGTGAATGCCTTTATTTGGATGGAGTAGCCATGAAAGCATTGGGTGTAGCGAGAGGGGAGCAGGAATGGCAAAGGGACCGCAAGACTGTATTGTGAAAAGCTTTTTAACCTGGTCAAATGAGAGTTTTGTGTGTCAAATACTGGTTAACTAAATCATTAACGCATTAAAGATACAAGTGAATATCCCATTGTAACGTAAGGCATGAAAGTTCGCAGTGCGGCGTTGCCGTGCTTCTCAGTGAGGCAAGGAGCGGAGGAGACAAGAAGTTTCAATAAACAAATCTTTACTTGAGCCAGGACCAAAATACAAAATAAAGCTGACGAGAGCTGACAATTGCTCACACGACAGCACGTACATTTACAACGAGACATGAATTCAAACAGAAGGACAGCGGTATTTAAAGACAAACTAATTACAAGAAAACTAACAACACCTGGGGAGACAATTACACACTAAGGACCGGGGCGGGGTTTACAAATGACAGGATCACATGAGGGAGAATGAATGAAAACAAAACATGAAGCACATGGACATGAAATGAACACAACAAAAGACAGATAGCACGCCTGGAGGCATGACATAGCCCCCCCCTCTATGGGCGGCTTCCAGATGCCCAAACGAAGTCAATAGTGCAGGGTAGGGTGGGAGGGTACTCTGGAGGCGGCCCAGGAAACAGTTATAACAGTCCCCAGAGCATATGGCACTCACGCGGCCGAGCAGGAGTCTGGGCTGGCGGATCAGGAGCCTTGGGGAAGCTCACCGGGGGGCGCTCAGGAAGAGCAGGATGCGCGGTCGACTATGGAGGGCTCTCTTGCAGCGCAGCCGATTCTGGAGGGTGCTCTTGCAGCGCAGCAGACTCTGGGGGCACAGGAAGTTGTGTAGTAGTACACAACACAGTAGTGTTGATGCAGACAAGTCAGCAGACGCTGTGTGTTTGGCTGAATTTGTGCAATGCATTTTATGGACAACAGTTTTGTGAACTTAGTTCTTAGAACTTAGTTGCTATTAGTTTATGTAGTGGCTTAACACCATGCCTACATGCCACACCTGCCTACACTGGACGTGATAAAGCGACCGTTGAAAATCACTTGAAGTTCGTGTCTGCAAGTCATATATATAACGCAGCAACAGTTACCCTTTCAGACGAATCACTTCGACGTTACATATGGGAAAGCCCATGGAAAGAACACGACTCTGAGACCGCTTTACGCGGAGATCCCCTGCCAACTGGCGAGACATTTTTCTAATTCGCATAGGTCGTAGAACCTGGCGAAGGTGTTGGGTGTCGCCCAGTAACACTTTCTCCTGCCACGACACTGAGGTCGCGCTGATGCCGGCAAAAACGGCTCTTCAGCGAAAACCTGCATGTGCACTGTGTGCGTGCCCTCTTATACTCACGCAGTAATGAGGTGCACCTGAGCGCAATCAGTGCACGCCAATATTGGCCATTGGCCTTTAGTAAAAACACAAAGGCAATTGGTCTCTCTGGCGAGTTCCCATTTGTAACATTTGTTACGATAGTAACCTAGACGTTTTCTGTCAGAGATTTGTCATACCACTAGCGTCCTGTGTAGACAAACATCACTTATTAACGAATTCTTTAGTATTTTGTCTCACCACTCGCATCCAGTGTAGATGGTGTAACATTGGTTTCACAGATTTAATTGTTGCCTGGGTTGCATAGGCTACGTACATGTGGGGCTGAGATATCAATATAGGGGCAAGACACTTTTGGGATAGGGGTGTGTTTGTTTTGGTGATTTTAAATATAAAAGTGCCCCTATTATGCCTTTTCAAGTATGATCTTTCATGCAGTGTGTCATGTAGCTGTATGTGAACATGAACTATCTGCAAAGTTGTGATGCCGACCGGCACAATAAATGAAGTTTTCAAAAAAAAAGATTTGCCCACATTTGCCTAAACGAGCCGTCAGCAATTCAATTTTTTTCTGTTAAGCCCACGTCACAAACTAACATATTTGCATAATGTACGCCCATGTTCTACATCGCAAACAACTTATGTCAATGGGCGTTTCATTTTCCGACACACGGTGTAGCGGTAGACCAATCATAAAGGACTGCGCCATCTGACCAATCACAGCAGTGAGGGCTCACAGACTTTATTCAAAAAAGTATTCAAACAGGCAGGGTCAAACACCAGCAAACAGTACAATCCAGGCAAAGGCAAAAGAGTAATTCCAATAACAAAGTGAGGGTCAGGGCAGGTGGCAAACAATAAAAAAATAAAAAACAGTTCAAGATCAAAAACAGAATGAAACAAGGAAGACACAAGTCTGAGTCTGTGATACCTTTTTGTTTTTTATAAAGAAAAATCAGATTTTTCAAAAGAGAGAAAATCAGAGAAAAACTTTGAAAACAACCATAATGACACAGTCTTCATGCTACATTAATGATAGAAGCAAAGTTTTACACTTTGTTGACATATCTTTATGAGTACAACTTGACTGTATTATTTGTGTTCCCTTCTAACATTGCTTGTAAGAAATGTTATGTTTGTTGTCCTCCACTACTGTTAAATGAAATTTACACCCATGGTTAACACTATTGGGTAGGTTTAGGGTTGGATTTGGTGTACAGGTAGGCATATTTCCAACATGGTAAGAATGCCCTAATGTCCATTATTAAGTATTGATTTTCTTCGCATTTATTTAAAAAGCTGAACTAGTTTATGGAAAAGGGCATTATACTTCCGAGCTGGCAAACAGAGCAGACTTTGCTTTTCAGGCGGAGGGTCTTTGTAGAAAATAAAATTCCATGAAAATAAGAGAAGAGTGGCATAAAGAAGCTACAGTATTGTACATAATTTCTCAACATATTCTGTTAGACCCAAATAATGATCTTTAAAATAGCACCATATTACCCTTTTAAAAAACCATGTAAATTCATTTAAATGGTAGTACACTAAATAAGTGCAGGGAAAAACAGAGCAATGTTTAATGGACTTTGTAAAGTCTTAATAAATGCGTATTACTTCCCACTATAAGGAAAGTATCGTCTCACCTATAATCATAGTTGTCAAGTGATGCATGACTATTATGGGCAGTTAAGTGTAGTGGGCCAGGCTGTTAGTATGTATTGTAATTGTGCGGTGTGGAACATTATTTATCATTTATTATTTAACTTGCCGCATATTTATGGTTTAATGAAAAAAAATTATCCAAGCAATATGGTGCAATACATTTTCTTTTACACAATAAAGATTAGTGACCCTTGTATATATATGACATACTGCCCCACTTATAATGTTGTTGAAGCCACAAATATCCCTCCAATGCACAGGAAATCTATTATGGAGTAGCATAAAAATGAAACTTCACAGGGTTTGGGTAATTAAACATAAAGAAGCAGCAAACATTCATAAAGCAGCTCACTCGTCCAGGATGATAATATTGTTCACATTTATCAAAAATAATAGGCGCCCAGAAGAAGAATCTCTCAGTGGTTGACATGCTTTTTTTCAGCAGTTCCTTCACAGTAAATGTGAAATTCGTCGGTTCTTTAGAGTTTGAGGCATGGCAAAGTCTCTGCAAGGTTTCTTTCAGACAGTAGAATGGCTAAAGCACTGGCTGGTCAGTGAGGCTAGGCATTGTGAGGAGAACATTTCTTTTAACAATGAGGAAGAATGTAGCCACTCATTCTCTTTTTGACAGCTCAAAGCCAAGTGTGCGACAGAACAGTGTGCTCCGTTCACTCCATTACACACACCGGCTTAATGATCATCATTTGAAACTATTCTTTATGTTTAGGTGCTGGACTGCAGAACAGTGGTGTTCTAGAAATGGTGCTATATTTTACGTTGTTTTGATTCAGTGAAGTTTAATTTCTTAACCTTATAGTTCTTTTCAATGACCTCACATAAGATTCTCAGGTCAAAACTAAATAAAATAAAATAAATAAATTTAATAGATTGAATAAATAAAAAAGCCTGCCAGTTATCCTCGAATGAACATTTCCTCATAACTGGGAGCTGTTGTAGGAAATTACTTTGAGGTTTTACAGTTCTTCATGTTGAAGACAAAAGTACTAGAGACATACACCACATACAGAATGTAGCTCCTAGTCGATCTTTTTATTGTTTATGCCACCTTTTACAGTACAGCAACATTTGAACGGAAAACTCAAAAGTGTCTAATCTGAAAAGCTCCATAGGCTGCACTTTCTTCAAAAGCACTTGAAGAAAATACTGTAAGCATGTTTGGCGTGCTGTCCGGGCTTCAACTTTGAGGTCAGCTACTAAGACAGAGGGTGCATTTTGGCATCCCTTGCAGGAGCGGTCCATGGCAGTGGGTGCAGTGCTCCTGTTTGGGCAGTCCCCTAAAACAGCGTAGAGACGTCCGTTCCAAGTGGGAACCTATCCACAGTGGTGGGTGCAATAGCTCTGACTCTCATGGTCCGCTTGCTGAGACAGGGGGTGCAATATAACATTGAACCATGCTTGTAGGAAGGGAGAGGGGACATTGAGCAGTGTTTGGAGGGAAAGGTAAGGGACATCAAGCCATGCTCGGAGAGAAAGGTAACTTTCTGCTGCTGGGGTGGTAGGGTGTAGAGAAAATAAATTTGGGAAGGGGCGGTATGTGGGTTTTCAATTTGGGGAGGCCATGGCAGTAGCGAATGGAGAGAAGAGGTTACCGGCTTCTACCGGGAATTGAGGGAAGTGGCTAGGGTTTGGAGAGCTTTTTTAATAACAGATTGGTCTAAACGTATATAGCTCTTGAAAGCTGTTGAAGACCAGTGGCCGAGGGTTTGGATATTGTGGCGGGAAAAGATCAGTGTCGCCCTGGCAGCAAACCAGCAGCACCTGGGACTCATCAGCTCAGGCTAATCGGTCATGGCTGGCCGGATTTAAAAGGCGCACCCAGCCGTCACAAAGATGAGCAACGACCTCAATGCAGACGTGTGTAATACTTACTAGAGATGCTCCGATCAGCATTTTTGGGGCCGATCACCGATTACCGATCACCAAGATCATGATCTGCCGACTGCCGATCACTGGCGATAACAGAATGGCAGGGGAATGGGAATCTTTCATCTATAACCTAGCAGAGTTTGCACCATTTGTAGAAATGAAACTAACTGTAAATTAACTATATTTAAAAAAAAAGAAACTGTAGAAATAGGCTAGAGTCAAGATCTTGAAGAACCACCAAGTGCTTATTTTAGAAAATGAGAACTTAAGGCTACTGTAGGCAATCTTTCCAAAATAAGGCAGAGTAACTTAAAATTATTCCAAACAAAGAGGGGTCAGGCAGACCAACACACATCAGATCAGCTTAATGGGATGTAGCCTCTTAATACACTGATTAAGTTTTATAATTTGCAGCAAAATCTAAAGCTTGTTATACCAAAACTGGCAACTGCCTCAAAGGACAAAACTATGGCAAGTGTTTTTTTCTGTTATTATTATAAACATCTGACATAGTTGAGGAACCAACTACATCAGATCCAAAAAATAAAATAATGTAAGCTAGTGTAAGCCAATGCCATCCTTCCTAAATAACAAGGCAGAGAAACAAGGAAGCCAAGCAAATAGTTACCAACCAGATAACCTTCAGATGGGATGAGGTTACATAGGCCCAGGCTACATGTAAAATGTAGCCTTTTTTAATATATTAAAATTAAACAATTGGCCACAAAATGTTTCAAACCAAAACATGCTGGGCCTCGGCCTATTAACACAGAGTGCAAAATCCTTCAAGTCTCAGTCATTAAAGGCAGGTTTTGCTTGATGACTATGAGCATCTCCGCATTTTTTGATGTCAGACGGTTTCTTTTGTCATCAATAACATTTGCAGCAGTGCTAAACAGTTGCTCACTATCCACACTTGTGCACGGTGAACAAAGATATGCTCTTGCTGCCTCTGCAAGTGCAGGGAAGCAGCCTTTATTCGCCTGCCAATAAGCAAGTGGCTGTCCAATGCGTGGATATTGGCTGATCTGTGAAACGATTGTGATTTCCTCATCAGTTTGTCCTGTATCCTCCTTCACCAGTTCAGCAAACATTGCCTGTAAAGAGCAAGCTGGTGGGCTTTTGTCTGTTGACCTGCTGGAACTGGGCACCTCCATGCTTCTTGTACTTGGCAGTTCAGTGTGACAATGGGCTGTAACGACGTCCCGAAACAGATCACGCACAGTTGATTTTAGATCCTCTGGAAAGTATCTGTCGTTGTATCTGAAATAGATATACAAATGGAAAACTATGGGAAATCAATTATAGTGACATGCCATGCCGGCCACACACATACATTTGTGTCAGATTACATAGTCTAAAAAAATGTAATACTACCATTTCCAACTATGACAAAAAATAGGGCTGCACGATAATAAGTCATAATTCGGCAGGGAGTCATAATTGGGCACAACACCGGTTCTGTAATCAGTGATAAATTCCATCAGGTGCGTTATTTTACATTGAGCTGCATTCACTACGCAGAGCCGTTATTCACTGACTGCCCAAAATCACGCTGATAATGAACACGATTTTTATTTTTTATTAATATTTTATATAACAAAAAATATAAAATATTTTAGATTATCATAAGCCTTCCTTCAAATAAGGCATACGAAAAGCCTAATTATCTATTTAAAACAAAGACATAGCTGGCCAAAGATTGAAAGACAGGGAAGCAGTAATGATAATAAGTTTCTCTTACCTAGGATCTAGCATCGTCGCCATTGCATATAGCTTCTTTGTATCAATGTCAGCGAATCGTCTTCTGACAGCTTCCAGTAGTACTGTTTTTGATGTTTTCACACCATGGTCAGACTCCACCGTCTTCTCCAAGAGTCGGGTGAGAGCTCTTATACACGGAATCACATCCGCAGCGGACGCAGTTGATGAGCTGATTTGTTGTGTGAGCTCTTCTAACGGGGCGAGGATGGAGACCTGTTAAAATTGCGTGGATTTGTTCTCTTTGGATCCCCTGTGACTGAAACATGCCGCTAAATGCGTTCACCAAAGCCTCCGCAGAATGTGACCCTGTGAAATCCTGACAATGTAGTACAACGTTGTGTCTTTCGAAGTTTGAGTCAATAAAGTGTGCTGTTAAGCTTAGCAGGGACATTGGACAGGCGTCTGCACTCCATATATCGCTTGTGAAGCTAATATATACACTTTCCTTCAGAAGCCTGTCAATGTTTGTGTTCACTGTTTGGTACAGCTTGGGGAGACACACATCAGTCTGCTCGATCACGACACAGAACACTCCATCTGTGCCCTCCTCCTTTCAAGAACTCATTAAAACAGCTCATCCGAATTGCTGAAGCTTTCAACAACATCTTGCAACAAACTCTTAGACCCAGTGATCGAACGCACAGACATCAGAAAGCCAACCCTCCAACTGGAGTGCACGAAACCACAGAAGACGAAGCATCAGCTGACCAGCTCCGGGCGGTAAACGTGGTTTCCTCTACTCGCTGAATGATGCAATTGAACTTAAGGCTATAAGCTAAACTTCTCCTGGTTGGTTTCTCACGGGTTATGGTTCTAGAAACTAGCAGCAAGTGTTTGAACTTTAGCGCAGCTTCCATCTTTCCATTTTAGGCAGCTTATGTATGTATGTGTGTGAGTGTGTTTGTTTACGTCCTAGGTAGTGTTTGTACAGTAGATTAGTTCCACCAATAAAAGTGTATTCTCATTATTAAGAAACATCTGCTTTGTGTTTTGTTTTTTGAAAGAGTCAAACATTGCTTAGATCTTGAGCTACCCCGCTCTTTGACAGAAGGAAACAATTTGTTTTAATTCGCTGATCACAAGTTAAACAATTTGATTAAGATACATTAGATTGCTAAACGCTGGACGGATTAGCCAATAGAGTGTACTTCATATTTCCAATTCAGGATAATCATATTTAAACTAATCTTTGATTTCATTTACACAAACTAACCAAATAGCTAAGTGAACAAAGAAATTAAACGTAAGGTTATTCCCCAAAGTTAATTAATTTAAATATTAATTTCCTTAATTTGCCTTACACTACTTTAATTGTATTGATTAAACAATGATGACTTGGAACTTTGACTAAAATTTGTACTGTATTTTATGTTTTAAACCTTACTTGTATCTTTTTAACTTCTAGAACCCAGATTGGACAAAACTGCACACCCATCAGGGACCTACCTGTTCCTCCACAGGAACTCAAGCTGCGTTGACTATGGGGAACGCCTCCAGTGTAACGGCTCTGATATCATTGGCCAGAGAGCATAAGAGCACATGGAGTGCAACCAGCTTCAGCTTTTTGTCATTCAGCAAGTGCTCTGTGTGTGTCAGTCTATTTGGTGCTATCTGTCTATTATCATTCCTTATTTAAAAATAACGAGTGAATTCAAGGAGGAGAGCGCACTGCAAAAAATGCTTTCTATGACTAGATTTTTTGTCTTGTTTCCAGGCAAAATATCAAGTAATATATCAAATAAAGAAGGATTTTCTGAAAAAAAAAGAAGCTAAAATTAAGTGAGTTTTTAAGGAACAATGGGGTAAGCAAAATAATCTTGTTTTCTGTTTGAAATAAGAATATTTTGCTTACCCCATTGGCAGATTTTTTTACTTGTTCTAAGTAAAAAGTCACTTAATTTTAGCTTGTTTTTAGCTTAATTTTAGCAATATTTTTTCTTCTTAAACACACTTGAAGAACATTGTTCTTGATTTCAGAATTTTTTGATATTTTGGCTAGACAGAAAATCTAGTCTTTGCAGTGCGGGCATCATTTCAGGCCATGTTGTTCTTGGCCCAATCTCTTCCCAATTAAAAAAATTAATAAATAAAAATACAGGTGGAGAAACACGCAGTTTGAGTGTTGTCTGCTCAAGAGCAAAGCACGCACAGTCAGCTCCCAAGGGC
The DNA here is from genome assembly GCA_032361165.1 of Enteromius paludinosus. Classification (NCBI taxonomy): domain Eukaryota; kingdom Metazoa; phylum Chordata; class Actinopteri; order Cypriniformes; family Cyprinidae; genus Enteromius; species Enteromius paludinosus. The sequence goes on along the minus strand of JAUMHQ010000255.1, from coordinate 316,506 downwards.
ATCCGTTTCGGTGTATGCTTTGCTCTCAGAGGGCTCTCTTTGAGGAGAGAGCCTTCACCAGCATTCCTCATGGTGCTTGGCCCCATGTTTCAGAGGCAACGCATGCATCTCAGTTATTTAAAGCAATGCTTTATATTGTAGTCAGACTGTATTAAATGTCTGTATTTTTTACTGCATAGAATTTTGTGGATTTAAATGATGTTAAAATCTATGATGAGGAGCGCTCAACCAAAAATTCTCGAGTAAGGAACACGGTGCTCTCTTTTCCACTGAAAAGGCTGAGTTGGCAGCCGGGCTGCTGGGCAGAGCAGCCATATTTCAACTATTCAATCAGGGAGCATAATTTCTCAAACTCACATTAAGTGGAGTCAGAGTGACGCTCCCTGGCCGGCAGGCTTGTGCACAATTCAGAATTGAATTGAGAATGACTCCTAAATTCCATTTCAGTTCTTGAATTTGAATTGAATTTGAATTGATGTCAAAAACAGGATCTAGAATTACAATTCGGAGTTGAATTCAAGGAAGCAGAATTGCAATTCAAACAAATTCAAAGATATTCATGTACGTAAGTGAAGTGTTTAACAATGAAGCTTTACAATATACACTGTAAAGAACAACCTATAGAATCTACTCAATAAATTTGCACTCAGTTTGTGTGAGTAGATTATATCCTGTATATTTGGGTAAAGAATACCTACATTTAACATTATGACAAACTAAAACAAAAATGTTAAAGTCTACCTAATAGTTTTTAATACATTACACAATTAATTACCCAATAAAAATATAACCATTTAAAATGGCATAATAGGGGCACTTTAACCCAGTTACGTTTAGAGAAGAAAACATTTTTTTGTGTGTAAGGAGAGAATCACAATTTATGTGTCACCGTTCCAGTGGTCAGTGTGTGTTTTAATTGGTCTCTTGACCCTTATATTAATAGAATTAAATATTGCTTTGGCTGCTGTAGTTCAGTTATAACAGCAAGACAAACCAAGAACAAAACTCATCAGGTGATGATGATTATGCTTGTTTTATTTTTGTTTGAATCTCTGAGTTGAACTATTTTCTTTTGTAAGAATAAAAGAAACTCAATTCTGTTCATAATTTATTTATGTCGCAATGCATGATGGGAGCTATTGATGAGTTTTAATTGGTGGCTGCACTGCAGCATTTGATGGTCACCATTGTTGAGATTCATACGCTGACCCTTGATGTCTGTGTGTGCCTTACAGAAACAGTTTCTTATTGTCATCACAAGAGCCTTAAAGAAATCCTTTCAAAATGTGTTGAAAATACACAGTGTTTAATTGTCATCACAAGCCTGTCATTGTCAATAAAGAACATACAACACAGATAGACTCTCAAACTCAGTTCAAAGATTCAGTAATAAAAAATAAAAAAATAAACACCATCACCTGGTGAGATTAGCTCTTGGTTAGTCTGGCTGTTATAACTGAAGTAGAGCAGCCATAACAACAATAAATTTTATTAATATAAGGGTCAAGAGCGCAACTAAAGCACAAACTGTCACTGGAACGGTGACACACAAATTGTGATTTTCCAAAAAAATAAATGCTTTCTTCTCTAAACGTAACTGCCCCTATTATGCCATTTTAAATGTTACTCAGTTTAATGGGTTAATTAATTGTGCAATGTACTGTATTCAAAAATGTTGGGTAGACTTTACCTTATTTCTTTTAGTTTATCTTAGCTGTTAAATGTAAGTATTCTTTACCCAAATATACAGGATATAATCTACTCGCACAAACTGAGTGAAAATTGAAGGTTGTTTTTTTTTACAGTGTAGAAATGTGTAAAGAAATTATGCTATTAAATTACAAAATTAATGTAATTTGTATGTAGCATTTGAACCAATCAGTCACAAACTATTTGTTACATTTAGCAAATGTTAACAATCTTTAATACCGCTTTTACCAACCCAAGAGGCAACTCACATTGGAGACATCCCCAGACTGACAACCCGGGAGGACAAGCCAGGCCTTTAATTTCCATGGCAACTCGACTGATAAAGACTTTATTGCCTGAAGGAATGCCAGCAGAACAGAGCAACGCTTCTCCCTTTTTCAAAGACATTGGACTTTTCCCTAAATTAATTCACAGGGAAATTTCCTTTGAGTGAACACTTATCGTATCATAGAACACTCATAATAGTGTATATTGTTATTGTCCTGGTATATTGCTTTGCGTATGGTACACTTTTTTTATACATGTTTTTGATAGATTAATATCTAAACATCACCTCGCCAGAACACACTTGTCATGCTTGGTATCTAAGGACTCGTCTTCAGAGGATCTAACTGAGAGTGTATTTCATCTGTTGATATCTCTGCAATGTTCAGTGTTTTTAAAAATCTGGTCTAATTTGTACAGTTATCCACCAATTCAGAGTAGATACAAATTAGCATGTTGAGAACAAAGAGTCGTAAAAACTTCCCTCCAAAGCACTGTCAGACCATCGGTCCTTGACCCACAGAAGGTGTGACCTCAACAGTTTACAAAAAGCCTTCACACCAGAAACACTCCCGCTTTTCCTTCTTTTCCTTTTTCTACTCTCCTTGATGCTGGAACCACACCATCTCTCTATGGTCTCCTGAGCCCACAGGCGCGATGTACACGCATCAAAGGAGGGCTTGCACTGCAGCACAGGCTGCCGTCCTTTGAGACACTAAGATGATGATCAAACTCCAGGCAAAACTAA
>JAUMHQ010000255.1:266568-284355 GCA_032361165.1 Enteromius paludinosus | reverse complement strand
AGGCTTGAACTACTTCAGTTGTGTGTAATGAATCTAAAATATATGAAAGTCTAATGTTTATCAGTACATTACAGAAAGTAATGAACATTATCACAATATGCTAATTTTTTTAGAAGGACCTGTTTTTGCAATAGTTCCACTTCAAAAATACTTATTATATTTTTATTTGGATTTTAGCACTACTTCCACTAGTTTTAAATTGCATTTTGTAAAAAATAAATTGTTATTTTAGCAGCAAAGCTGCAGTCTGTACATTTTTTTGTGTTCAAAATTTACTAAATATACATTTATGAGTTTATGGGTACACCATAAATCCATTTTCCAAACCATGTTTTTTTGGTTTGTCCTGAGTCACTACGGTGCACCTAAAATAACTGTTTACATTATGACTATTTACTAAACCAGGTCAAACACTAAAGCATAATTAAAGGAATGGCCATATTCTGCAAACCCCTCTGCTATTTTTACGATTAGCCTATTTCACAAATAACAACATAAAAGACTAATACATATTATACAAACATTTTGCATGGCAGTAACGGGAGTTAAAAAAAATCAGCAATTCTTTTTTGCGACGTGCTCAAATTTCACACTGCACTATGTCTAACTGAAGGTTACCTTCAAGTTATACAGGTTGTAATTGTCAAAAAGAAATCTGAATGGTTAATAATACTAAAACAAATAATCAAATCTCTTTTCATAGTCAAATCCAATCCAAGATATTCCAGTTTAAAGATAAAGTATATAATATATATATACATACATATTATTCCCAACAGTTGCCCACAGAAAAAAAAAACACTTCTCAAGCCTATGATGCAATCTAATCTTGTTCACATGGATGGAAGGTATTGATATCCATGCAGTTTACAAGCTTTTATGTATTGCAGTCATGGTCAGAGGGATACTGCACAGATACTGCTCCTCAGGGGAGCCAAATATTTGCCTGACAAGAATGGGGTTACACCACTTGACTTGTGTGTGCAGGTAAATGCAGCACACCTATATTATATTCACTCTCTCTGTTACTAATAGGCAGGATACTAAAGCTTGTGTAAAACTACTTTTAGGGTGGTTATGGCGAAACATGTGAAATTCTCATCCAGCACCATAGCAGACTGTTTCAGACCCTGATACAGATGACTCAGAATGATGACATTAAAGAGAACATGGTACACCTCTTTTCTTATCTATGTTTTTTGATGTACATGAATGTCTTTTTACATGTTGATTATTGTTTTTTTCTTAAGCTAAGGCAGGTTCTAGAACATGTTTCACAGCAGTGTGACTCCAGTTACCAAAGGATCTTGACCAGCTTGGCTGAGGTGGCGACCACAAACGGACATAAACTGCTGAGGTGTGTCTCAGGTTATCCACATTACTTGAAACATTATGTATTATGTCGAACTTTACGCAGATCTGTTTTTCATTCTGTTTCCATTCAGTTTGTCCAGTAACTTCGAGGTCCAAACAAAGAGTTTGCTCAGAATTATCCGGATCTTCTGTCATGTGTTCTGTCTTGGACCATCCTCCCCAAACAACGGGAATGACATGGGTTACAACGGAAACAAAACACCACGCAACCAGGTGTTTAAGGTCAGGGGGCATTGCATTGGCAATTAAACTTACTTAAATGTTACATTTTCAAATAAACTGATGTTCTGTTCACCTAATGTTTGATTCTTGTAGCATAAATTAATCAAAGGACAGTGTGACAGATTAGACACCATAGACTTAAAGTTTAAACACAGACACGCATAAACCTATGATTAATATGTATTATCATTTATGATTGCTCTAGTTTTTTTAAATATGATGAATAGAGCAGGTTTAATACATTAAACCTACATAAAAATGGTTAACAAATGTTTTCCACTCAATATGTATATATTACTACCTGGTCTCATATAAATATGTACTTCTGTGCACTTTTTGTGCCTCACTGTTTTTACATTCCCTTACTGCATGTTTTGCTGCAGTTTCAAAGAGAAATGTCCACTGAGTGGCGCTAAAACGCGTTCAAGATGTGATCCCTCTGCCTCTAGTGTTAATTTCTTTTGGAAACTGCAGTGATATGTACTTGTTGGTACATATTTCGTGTCTCCCTAAAAGGTGCACCAAGATACGTTTATGCCATGAGACCAGGTAGGTATATAGCCACTTTCATGTTACATGGCTCATTATTTAACCAAATTTTACCATTTTTATTTGTGTTTAATGAAAGTTATATTAAAACTGTTCTTGACTTCCTTTTATTTATTTGTATTATGTACAGATTTAATTGATTCTTGCCCGAGTCCCATTCAATACTAAAATCTGAAAATCAGTTTAAAATTATGATTTATGCCATTAAACACAATAACTAAAAAGATGATGAGCATGCAGGCTGCTGTAGAATGGAGTAGTCCAGAGCTGTTTCACAAAGCGCAGCCTGCTTTGGTCTAAAGCACATTTGTGATCAAGTGATGTTTACTCGTGTTGCTGTCTAGCCTCTGGAGCTGTTGTGGCACTCTCTTGATGAATGGCTGGTCCTCATCTCTACCGAGCTGGATAAGGAGAGCATAGACGCAACAAGCTCATCCTCAGGAAATGATATTGCGTCACTCTTCCTAAAAAAGCAGGAGGTGGACCCTTCCGTTTCCAGTGAAAATCCCCCTCTGTTGCTGGACGCCAAGTCAGTGATAAAGACGCCTGAGGGCTACGCTGATGGTCAGGATGTCATCTCTATGATAGCCAATCGCCTTAGCGCTGTCATCCAGGCTTTCTACATGTGCTGTTCCTGTCAGATGCCAAATGGGTAAAACTGACCTCAAACTTAAACATTTTGGTAATAAACCTTCAGTATATGGACCTATTCTTACTATTAAAGGGTTCGTTTACCCCAAAATGAAAATTCTGTCATTAATTACTTACTCCAAACCCGTAAGGCGTTCATTCATCTTCGGAACATAAATTAAGATATTATTGATGAAATCTGACTCTCCATAGACAGCAATACAAATGGAAATAATCCCAGGTCCAGAAACGTAGTAAATGCATCAGTAAAACGGGATGTGACATTAGTAGCTCAACTACATTTTGTATTTTGGAAAATACTAGTTACTCTCCAAAATGGTGGAAGATGTAACTCAGAGGAGAAGAATGGTTGAGTAAGTTGTTATTTTTTTTTCTTTGCGCAAAAAAAAAAATAGTATTCTCCTAGCATCGCAAAACTAAAGTTGAGCCTCTGTTGTCACATGGACAGTTTTACCAACGTTTTTACTATGTTTCTGGACCTGGGGTAATTTACAGTTTTATTGCTGTATATATAGAGGGTCAGATAGCTCTCCAAATTCATCAAAAACGACATGGAACGACATGATGGTGAATAATTAATGACACAATTTTAATTTGGGGGTGAACTAACTCTAACTAGTTGCTTATTAGCATGTGTACTATTAATTTTTCGATCATTGTTACTTACAAAGCACATTTTCCGCATGACCATATTCTACATTTTAATCCTAATATGCCATACCTAAACTTAGTTTATAGTTAGTTAATAGTGAGCACTAGACCTAAAGTGTGAACAAAGTTTCTTTGCACTTTACACTGACAATTTTAGAAACTAAACTGCAGAGAACGGCTTGTTCAGAAATCTTCAAACTTTTAAGATCTCTGGCCATTGTGCAGGCATTACTGAGGTCATGGGTTTGATTCCCAGTGGTAACACACATGGTGACAAAATGAATAGCTTGAATGCACTGAAGGCTGCTTGGGATAAAAGTATTGATAAAAGCATGTGAACTTTGTAAGTGGAGATAAAAGCTACAGATGTGTGGAATGTGACCCCTGTAAAGTTCATGGGAAGTACAGGAGAACCAAGATAAGTGTTTTAATAAGACGTGTGCTCATGAGCTCATTCAGCGTGAGTGTTCATAATGTCTCTTCACCCAGACCTCATTGTGTCTTCTAATGATAATGTTATTAGACCATTAAATCACCCTTTAATTAATGCATAATTTATAGACTCTCATCAACAAGTCTGAGACTGCGCATACTCTTATGTCGTTATCTTTTTTCTTCTCTAATATCTAGCATGACCTCCCCTCGATTCATCGAGTTTGTCTGTAAACATGATGAAGTGCTCAAGTGTTTTGTGACAAGGTAAGTCAAGATCATTAATGGTATTTAAAAATAATAGCATTTCTTAGGTTTGTTTTTTCTTAAATTTATTAAATTATAAAACATCCACGAGATTGGAATGTCATGAGAATGAGTAAATAAAGTTTAATTTTTAGGTAAACCTTTATTTTAAATTTACGTTAAGGTCTAGTGGTGTGTTTGTATGTATGCATTTGAACATGTTGAGTCCTATACCAGTAAACACTATTCACTATGTCGCTATTGCTCATTTATTGTTACCAGGAATCCCAAAATCATCTTCAACCACTTCCACTTCCTGCTGGAATGTCCTGAGCTCATGTCTCGCTTCATGCATATTATTAAAGGACAGGTAAGCACGATGAGAGAACACAAACTTAACTGTGAACACAAACTTAACTGTCAAAAATATCATTTTTGTGTCCAAAAAAATAATTGTCATATGAATATATAGTTGTGGTCAAAAGTTTACATGCACTTGTAAAGAACTTAATGTCATGGCTCTCTTGAGTTTCCCATTATTTCTACAACATTTTTTCTCTGATAGAGTGATTGGAACAGATACTTCTTTGTCACAAAAAACATTCATGATGTTTGGTTCTTTTATGACGTTATTATGGGTTAACAGAAAAAAGTGATCAAGTCTTCTGGGTCAAAAATGTACATACAGCAACTTGAATTAGCAATTTTGGTGACTCAGTGAAATGGGCTTCATAGCATGGCCTCTTAACTTCTTGTGAGTGATTATGAGTGACTGCAGCTGGTGACTTCGAGGCCAGTTAAATAGGGCTCATTGGATACAAATCCGACAATGGGAAAGTCAAAGGAGCTCAGCATGGATCTGAAAGAGCGAATTATTGACTTGAAAAAGTCAGGAAAGTCTCTTGGGGCCATTTCAAAGCAGCTGCAGGTCGCAAGAGCAACAGTGCAAACAATTGTCTGGCATAGCACTGTTTTGTCACTGCCGCGATCAGAAAGAAAACGCAAGCTATCACCTGCTGCTGAGAGAAAAATTGGTCAGGAGGATGAAGAGGACCACCAAAAAGCATTTATGCAAAGGATTAGAAGCTGCTGGAATACAGGAGTCATTGTCCACAGTCAAACGTGTGTTGCATCTCCATGGACTGAGAGGCTGCCGTGCAAGAAGGAAGCCCTTGCTCCAAAAGCGGCACCTTAAGGCTCCGCTAAAGTTTGCTGCTGATCACATGGACAAAGATAAGACCTTCTGGAGGAAAGTTCTGTGGGCAGACAAAACAAAAATCAAGCTTTTTGGCCACAATGCCCAGCAATACGTTTGGAGGAGAAAAGGTGAGGCCTTTAACCCCAAGAACACCATGCCTACCATCAAGCATGGTGGTGGTAGTATTATGCTGTGTGTCTGTTTGCTGCCAATGGAACTGGTGAATTACAGAGAGTAAATGGGATAGTGAAGAAGGAGGATTACCTTCAAATCCTTCAACATAACCTAAAATCATTAGCCTGAAGCCTGGTCTTGGGTGTAGTTGGTTGTTCCAAAAGGACAATGACCCCAAACACGCATGAAAAATGGTAAAGGAATGGTTAAACAGGCTACAATAAGGGTTTTAGAATGGCCTGACTAAAACCCCATTGAAAACAGATGGACAACGCTGAAGAAACAAGCCCATGTCAGAAAGCCATCAAAATTAACTGAACTGCACCAATTCTGTCCAGAGGAGTGGTCAAAGATTCAACCAGAAGCTTGCCAGAAGCTTGTGGATGGCTACCGAAAGCACCTAATTGAAGTGAAACTGGCTAAGGGACATGTAATCTATATATTAGCACTGCTGTATGTATGTATTTTTGACCCAGCAGATGTGATCCCTTTTTTTCTGTTAACCCATAATAAAGTCATAAAAGAACCAAACTTCATGATCCAATTTCCAGATTCCAATCACTCTATCAGAGTAAAAGTGAAAAAGATCAGAGTTGTAGAAATGATGGGAAATTCAAGAGAGCCATGACATTATGTTCTTTGACCATAACTGTACATACACTATCTAGAATCTAGTGAGTGACAATTCAATTGTGGCTTTTTTCTTTTAACCCTGCTTTGTTTTTGTTTTTTTGGTAAGTAATAGTTTTATGAATGTATCATATTTAATTTTGATAGAAATCACTCTAATTAGCGTGTACATTTTTTTTGCCAATTCTAATATTATATGAATGGAAAAACTCATAAAAGAAATATAATATTTAATTTGATCTTCTGAAGTTGAAGATCCATGGGGCTGTATTCAGTATTCAGGTCTGTGTGTAAAATAAGTTTCTAAGGATTCATCTAGGATGCAAGTGCAACAGAGTTCAGTGAATGTAGTCATTTTTGTGATAGATCTTTGTTTATCTCTTTCCTTAGCCATTTAAGGACAGGTGTGAGTGGTTTTATGAACATCTTCTGGCTGGACAGCCAGACTCGGATATGGTGCACCGGCCAGTTAATGAAAATGATATTCTTCTTGTTCACAGAGGTAAAAGAATTTCTTAATTCTTTCAGGCTTCACCTCCTTCATTAATTTTTTATCATTGTGTTTCAGACTCTTTATTTCGAAGCAGCTGTGAGGTTGTGTCCAAGTCCTCCAATGAGAAACTCAAACAAGGCATTGCAGTGCGGTTTCACGGTGAAGAGGGAATGGTAAGTTTGAAGTTGATTCTAGGAATCTCTTCATCTCAAATCTTTTGGCACTCCCAGACATCTAACCTTGTCAGAAGAGAGAAATAATGTGAAACAATAAACCATTAATTGAAAGAGACCATTCATTGCACTGATAGATCATAATTCTGGCGTAAATTACTCACCTTCATAACGTTTCAAACCTATCAGACTCATAACGTTGATTTTTGGAGTAAATAATAGATGATCAAAAATCATGTGTGTTATAGTCTCTAATTCACTACTACAGGAGTTTACTAAACAATCTTCTGACAATTGGGACTAAAATCTGCCATGCAGAGGTCCTTTAATACACAGTATACATATACAATATATGAAATTATTATATTTTTTACATAAAATTCTACTATTAAATAAAGCATAAGCATACTTAAAAAAAAAAAGTATCTTAAACCAGTCTAAGTTTGGCTACCATCTAAGCAAAATGAGTGAGGTATCTTAGAAGGCAGCGTTTGATGCTTAAACTGCTTCAGGTAGCTGCATTTTTTTCGCATTATTATTGTATTGGCTATTGTACCAGGTTTTAAAGGTTTTTTTGCTTGGATTTCATAATTGAGTACACCTAGGATTAATGCCATGAATAACTTTTATTCTGTCCTTTTCTCAGGGTCAGGGGGTGGTCAGAGAGTGGTTTGACATTCTGTCCAATGAGATCATAAACCCGGACTATGCACTGTTTACACAATCAGCTGATGGTAAAACATCGTATGTACTATACGGGTCCGGGTGATGCACATATTAGCTTTTTGTTTTAGTGTAATACCATTCTTTTCTGTTGGTCACAGAGTGATCTGTCACACTCATCAATTAATACGCAAAAGGAGTGACAGATAAGAATGCAGTTCATGTAGTGCCCTTTGAGTGGGTGTGATATCCAATGTTTTTTGGGACTTATGTTGTGGTTGTTATGGTCGCACACAGGCAAAATAATCTATTGTCTTGTTTTTGAAGTATGTTAGTGTATGAGACTGAAAATGTTTCACTCTTACACCATGTCTACACCCACCGCAGCAAAATACAATAGAACTCATTACAATCAGTGATGTATATGCTCAATGCAGTTCGACAAATCCCAACAGTAAACTGATGCATTGTTCTATCTATGTTGTACTGACACAAGTTCAAATGACTTACAACAGTCGCTTTGTCTAGAGTAGACCGCTTTTAGCTGTTGCATCCAATGTAGAAACAGTGTTGTGCAGAATTTCTGAGCTTGTGGATTCATATTGAAATGACTAGATTTCTCCATGAAAATCCGCCGAACAATATGAATGTGATAAAGTTTCAACAAGCTTCAAAGTGTTCTCATACTGTAGTCTAGGTGTGATCAAATTATGTAGCAAATCTGTGTGACCAGTTTGAACCTATTTTAAAATCTGCGTGGGGGAAATCGTTCACTCCCACATGGAGTACTGTGAATTCCTATTGAAATGACTGGTTTTAAGTCACTTTAGAAAAGTGAATGTGACGATACCATTACAATACAAGTTATATGCATAGATTTAATGGGAGAAAAAAAATGCATTCTATAAAAACAGAAGTGCATGAGGTCACCGGCCTGCTTTTAGCATGTGAGACGTAACACTTGCAGAAGGAAAATATTGGATCAGATTTGAGCCAGACAATAGCTTTTTAATTTTTAGTGTGTGAAGAAGCTCATTGGTCACTGCCAAAGGGAAGCTTGATGCTGGCTTAGGGTCTGCAGGGCCGTGAGCTCAGCAGGGAGTCACTTGGGCCATTAACGTCCTCCCGCTGAGAGATGTGGATGTTGCCACTGAACTCTTGACTATGTAAATGAAGCTTATGAATGAAAATCTGCAAAGAAATTGCTAGTGGGACTCTGCCTTTAGACAAAACTCATTTATGCAGAAACATATAACATTCACCTTCTCTTCTTAAATACTATGTGCTGTGCTTACAGTTATATAATTGTTTTAAATGTTAAATGTTTTCTCCACTGTCCGATTATTGTACAGGTACTACGTTTCAACCCAACAGTAATTCCTCTGTAAACCCAGATCATCTAAACTACTTCCGATTTGCTGGTCAAATCCTGGGTCTGGCTCTCTATCATCGACAGCTGGTGAACATCTACTTCACACGCTCCTTTTACAAGCACATACTGGGTAACCCACTCCACTCAGAGAATTTACTTGCAAATAGTTTTGTATCAGCACATTTTACTTGAATTTGCTTGTTATATTTCTTTTTGCATGCATGCATTCATACAGATTAGAACTTGTATAGACGCATAGTTAGTATGATTTTAATTAAGGGTGCTTTCACACTAACACTATTGATGTGCTCTGGGGTTCAACTGACTTGGTGGAAAAATCGAATTCGAGTTCGGACCAAGCAATCGAGCCAAGTGTGAAAGCACCCTAGTTGTTATTTACAAGCACAAGAATAATCACAATCACATGCATATAATTTATTTTAATTTACATCGTGTCAACATAACTCATTTGACACAAATTGATTAAACCAATATTCAGGTAAACATAGTCATTAACATGAGTGACTGCGTGATATGTAAAAGTGTGTTTGTGTGTGATCTTTGCAGGTATCCCAGTGAACTATCAGGATGTGTCATCCATTGACCCAGAGTATGCTAAAAATCTGCAGTGGATTCTGGACAATGACATCAGTGACCTTGGCCTTGAGCTCACCTTCTCTGTAGAGACAGATGTGTTTGGAACTATGGAAGAGGTCCCTCTTAAACCAGGAGGAACTACCATTCAGGTTACCCAAGACAACAAGGTAATATATAGATGTTCTGTAAGTGTGTGTCTTATATATATATATATATATATGAAATGTTTCATTTTTGTGTTTTGATTATATTAAATTCAAAACCCTGGTGAGCTGTTTACCTGGACATAATTTTACGGCATGATTGTTTTTTAACATTGATAATATGCTGATCATGTGACGCTGAAGACTGGAGTAATGATGCTGAAAATTCAGCTTTGATCACAGGAATAAGTTAAAAAAAGTTGAATATTTTTGTGCACATAAGAACATTGCATTTTTACTTCAGAAAAATTAAACTACTGGAATAAACCAGTCAAATGGGCTAATATTCATAGCAATTAAAACTTAGTAGTTGATGTCTTCATCATTTAAAATAATTTACTCTAGCATGAAATAAAGTACCTTTTTTATTGTTATCAGGAACATTTGCCCTTATTTTAGTCACTCAGACTTCTGAGAACAAAGCAGTCTGTCCATGATTTTGAAGAAGTGAACGATGTTTTTTTTTTTGTCTGATTTGTCATATTTCTGTGTGTGTCAGGCAGAGTATGTGCAGCTGGTGACGGAGCTCAGGATGACCCGAGCGATTCAGCCGCAGATCAATGCCTTCCTGCAGGGCTTTCACACTTTCATCCCCCCCTCACTCATCCAGCTCTTTGATGAGTATGAGCTGGTCAGTAGATTCCCCCTCTCATCTCTGCATGAGACTCCAGCTTCTATCTCTTTATATTCTCATGTTGCATTTTTCATTTGGAGTTTCTCTCTGCTATTTTTCTCTCCTGTGCTCACTAAAGAAACACACACACACCAACAACAACAGCAGCAGCAACTATAGTATGTTTTGTAGTATGGATAAAGATGAAAGCTCTGAACACCAGGAAAATAGCTATGAGCTAAAATAAAAGTTAATAAGCACACTCAAACACGGGTTATGCAAGATTAATCCACAACATAAGCAAAATGCTGTAAATGCACAGCTGGAACTAAGCTACATGCTAATTATAATGTAGAGAAAATTAACATCTAAATAATTTACCACATAGGAACAAAAAATAGTAAATACTTCAGTACATTCATTATATACTGCTATAGAGCCACAGTCTTTAACAGGAATGTTTACCTCAATAAATCTTTTACATGTTGATAAATGTTATTTTCATTATTTACAATTATACAATTTACATTTTTGGAGAACTGTTAAGAAATCTTTGATTGTTTGATGGCATGGTATGTTTTATGTTTGTGTGAGCAGGAACTGCTGTTGTCAGGAATGCCTGAAATTGATGTGATGGACTGGAAGAAGAACACAGAGTACACAAGTGGCTATGACCTACAGGAGCCTGTTATACAGGTATCCCATCAGCACCAGCACAAGAATTCTGCTTCACAGAGACGGATGATATACAAAAAAAATAAGTAACAGTGATGGCTATTCAGAAAGTTTGTCAGAGATAACAGCAGTGACTTAGTAGAGAGTAAATGTCCTGACAGCAGTGGTGTTTGTTATAATGGTGAATAAAACTATCTATGAAAATGTTTACCATATGACAAGTTTCGACCAGGCTCTGATTAGAGAATTGTGGGTGTTTTGTTGCAGTGGTTTTGGGAAGTGGTTGAAAATCTCACTCAAGAAGAAAGAGTTCTTCTCTTACAGTTTGTTACAGGAAGGTATGTATACAGTAGTTATTTCCTTGTGATGTATTCTGGCACTTCGTGCTATATAAATGGGCTATGCTGTATAACGTTTGTAAAAAAAAAATATATATATATAAATATATATATATATTGAGAGATTTATTTGAGAGAGAACAATTTTTTTTGGTATTGTTGAAATACTTGTGCCTCTCTTTTTGTTAAAACCGTTTTCTTCAGTTCTAGAGTACCTCATGGAGGATTTGCTTTTCTGATGGGTGGCAGCGGTCTACAGAAGTTTACTGTTGCCGCTGTGCCCTACACATCAAACCTACTGCCTACCTCTAGTACATGGTAAGAGACGGACGGATAGTGTTGTTCAGATAGAAACACTAGAGGGCAATGTGGCTCTTCTGATATTTCTGAGCTGTAAACACAGAGCTGCTTTAAAACATAATGATGAAGACTCTGAAGAGTGACAGAGACTAACAAATAGAAAAAAAAGTGTGTAATAAAATCGGTCTGAGTCTCACAGTGTAGAATCACTTTCCGATCTCTCTCTTCTTCTAGTATTAACATGCTGAAACTTCCAGAATACCCCAGCAAGGACGTCCTGCGTGATCGTTTGCTGGTTGCACTGCATTGTGGGAGTTACGGATACACCATGGCGTGACGCCGGTTTCTGCGTTTGCTGAGAATTCTCCTCTGTGGACACAACGCACACAAGGCTCAGTTCAGGGATTCTTTTTTTTTGATTCGAAAACCTTTATAATTTATAACTTTGGCATGAGGAAACTCATGACAAGGACATCATAAATGATTGATCCACTGTTAATGATATGAATTAATGACCCACTGAGGCTGTTTTGTTTGTGTGAAAAGGATTTTCAGGTCACATTTCACCATGCATATTTGTTTCTCATACTTTTCTGTGCTATACCAAATGCAGTTCTATTACACAGGTTTTGTTTATTATTCGTATTATTATTTTTGTTTATTAAAATCTTTTAAAAGATTACTTTTTTCAAATAATTCATACACACTCGACTTTTCCCTCCACAAAATCTAATGAATTATAAAAATAGGTTAAATGTATGTATTTTTTGGTGAAATATGACCTAGACAAAGTCTTGACAGGTATCTTAAGATTTACTCTTACATAGTTGCCAATGACTACATGCAAAGTCCGATTTCTTTTACATTAATAAATGTACTTCATGCTGTATTATTTCAGTTATCTGATGCTGTTCAACTCACGCCATGCTTAAATTGCATGTGTGTGCAGATGCATGTGAGACAGTGAAATATCTATAGCTTTTATCAAAACTGACAACTGTCAACACATGATTGAAAATTGTAATTTTGAGCAGGTGTATCTTTTTCCCTGTTGCGTTGTTGTATTGGTCTCTTGTGGCACACTTTCAGTTAGTGGTCTATAAAGTTATTTACTCTCATGATTATTGTGCCATATATAGTTTTATGTACCCAAATGTATTTAGTAATGTATGGGGTTGTCAGCATAGTCCAGGAATTCTTAATTTTATATTCAGTGTCTAAATTGTTTATGTGCAGTTAAGTTATTCAGTATAAATGATCAAATAATGTTATAGGTGTGCCAAATACTCTCACACAATACAAATCATAATTTCCTCTTGTAAGACAAGGCCATGTCTTGAAGTGATTTTGGAAAGGGAAGTCATATCATTTTAGGAATGTATCATTTATATTGGTTGTGGCTAAAGTGTAAATGTAGATATATATATATATAAATATATATAAATTTATTTATTCCAATTTGTCATTATGATTTTGGATTTAAATTTGTTTTTATACTTGTAATAGAATATACTGTACAATCTTTTGAATTTTAAAGGTGGGCATCAAGGATATTAAAGTATGCTTTTTTATTAAAAGGATCCTAACAGGTGTTCTGATGTTAAATTTGTTTAATCATTTTGCATGTCAAGGGTCCGGCATAAATGTTCGGAATAGTTTTTAAAATGTAGCTATGCAGTTTGTTGCAAGGTGGTCACTTGCTGCTCAAGTCAAAAGGTTCCCAAGATAGAAAGCAAACTTCACCAATGATTCATGTCTGTAACTCAAATCACAGGAAGAGTTCTTCACTTAAGTGCATTAGTTGAACAAACCCCTAACTCTGGTAGTGGTAGAATGCTGTAGTTATGATGTATATTTTTAGGCCACGCCTTGGGAAAAAAAATGTTTCCAATATAATTTTTCCATTTGCTTTTGGAATATATCAGAAAATAATCTCAGTGACCAACAAAATTTTATGATCATCATCATAAGCTAAATCAGTGGTTCTAAATCTTTCACCACTGATAGGACAAAAAAATCCATTGGTGGCCCAAAACAGCCTGGTTATAAACATTTTTTTCAAAATATTTTCTTTGTATTTCTTCGTGAACTATTCCTTTCAGCTACAACTCTGCACAGGTCAAAAACGAGGTAGTTTTAAATATTCGCTGCTGTCAGAGAATTTAACATTGTAAATTTTCAAGGTTTTTTTTAAATCAATAAAAAACTTTTATAAATTAAAATGTGTTCTACAACAAAATAAAGAGAGAAACCTTATGCAAATGAAAATTAAATTAAAATTTAATGACTAGGTTTCACCAATAATAAAGATATTTAGGCAAGTTTTACAAAAATGCCTTATAACAAAACATTACAGATTTGCATAATTGACCGGTGTTGTGCAAGTTACTTCCAAACTGTAATACATTACAGATTACTTGTTACTGTCATTTAAAAGTAATCCCTTACCATTCAATATTACTGTCTCACAATTGAAGTTGTAAACTGTAACGTTACATGACTCCTGTATTACTTTCACCAAAATAACTGCAGAAGTATAACGTTCTAAAATCTCAATTGTGCTGCAGAGGATTTTACATCCAATAGAGGGCGATATGTAGCATATGACTGTGGCCTACCCAGGGTACTGACAATATAGGGTCCCATTTTATATTAAGTGTCCCTAATACCTGTGTACTTCCATTGTAACCAGATGTGTATGTAGTATGTAACCACAGTGTAAGTACGCACCAGTACATCTACAGCTGTAATATTTCTGTAACTTCACACATGTAACAACCCTCAGAATGGTATGTGTAAGTACAAATGTGTAACAGGACATTGGTAACAACACTTTTTGGTAATGAAAGTACAAATGTGTAACAGGACTAACAGCACTTTTTGGTAAATAAAGTGTTACACTTTATATTAAATAGACAATTGCTATGGATTTAGCATGTAATTACTCTGATGTTACACAGCAGCAGGCAGTAAAATTGGCTTTACACATAAATTGTGGTGGGTGTCCAGAATGTTACACTTTATATTAAGTGGGCAGTTCCTGAGAAGTTACCATGTATATACACTGGTATTACAGAGGTGCAACAACTTTACATATCCCTAAACCTACCTAACTACACCCCCTGTTCTAGTTACTCTTATACATACTGCTGTAACAAAATGTAGCTAAAAGAGAAAAAAAAGTGTTGTCAATGTCCTGTTACACATTTGTACTTACATACACTGTTCTGAGGGTTGTTACATGTGTGTAGTTACAGAAATATTGCAGCTGTACATATTATGTAGCAATGTGTACTTACACTGAGGTTGAGGATACACAGATAAAGTGGGACCCAATATAGTTTATAAATGGCAAAGTGAGCTTAAGACAATGCAAGAAACTTAATTTCCCCTTTGGCTAATTACTCTCGTCCTCTGTTTTCTTTCTCTTCTCAGTAAGTGGAGTGGTCGCATGGTTCCCCTCAAGATGTTTTTTAATTTGCTAGTGCTATTTCTCGACGTCGATAGTTCTGTCGGTTTTACACAAAGGTTGCATTTGACAATAACGTTCTTCTTATCCTTCTCTCTGACAAAATCGAAGTAATGTGCATACATCCATCTCGCGAATGTACTGTCATCTGCCATCTTCTTCCATTTGCCGCTTTTCCACTGGCCAGTGCACGCTAGGGCTTGAAGCAAACCGGACAGGGCTTATAGCCTTGGACTTTAAGTTCATAGGCTGAAATCATGCGTTATTACAAAATATAAAGTTCTACCAACGAGAGGGAGATGATGAGTGGAACCACACGTGTCTATTCACTGACCACGAACAGGAAATAGAACTTGCAGGATTTTTGTTTTGTTAATGTCTTGCGAGCGAAACGTTTGTTGTAACGCAAGCGTTACTGAATATGTCCTGAGTAAAATATTACTTAAAATTGATTAGTAATACCTTACACTACTGCGATACAGCAAAAAGTAATGTGTTACTGTAATACATTACTTTTGTACTGCCTTACTCCTAACACTGATCTTGACACAGGACAATGACACTGATATATTTTAATTCTTATAAGTCCCTAATTTCTTGTTTACAGATAGGATCTTCAACGTAACCATGAAAAATAAATAAATTTTTAATGATACAAATAATATATCATTTTGTTTGTTTACTTCTCATCTACACATTAATGCTGTGTTTTCGGCGACATTAAGTACTTTGGGACCTATTTACCACGAAATTCCTCAAGTACGTTTTTAGTTTGCTTGTAAAATATAAATTTTTTACAGAAAAATCACTTAAATGATGGCATACATTTTATTTAAGTTGTTTCTGGATGTTGACCTAGGTGTTGGGTGTTAATTCTGCCATCTGTTGGTTGGGGGTTACAGTTTAAAACCTATGGGGGTTACAGTTTACGTAATAATTTGTTTTGGCCATAGGGGGCCCATAGAGACCCATTCATTTTTCTACATTCCATTTGTACCCTAGTACTAGACCTTCTTTTTGGTGTGAAAATTTTCAGTTTTGTGTTGGGTTTAGTGATTTTTTTTTTTTTGGCGAATGAAAAAAAACAAAAACGCTTTTTATTGCATTTCCCATTCATTTTCAATTGGCCCTATTTGTAAAAAAAAAAAATACATACCTTCAGAAAGACCGAATCAAGTCCAGTTTTTTATGTAAATATAGATGGAAAATTATGAAAAGTCACAACATTTTATTCCATTGAGATGAAGGGAAACATTTTTTTCGATAGAGAAAAGGTGGTCGGGGTCATATAGACCCCAAGGTCCTTTTGAGGGTTTTAAGATATATCAAAGCAAGATATATGCAGTTGAGACAGCTCAAACATGCATTTTAGTTTGGGTCAAGCTCAAGCCTTGTCTGTGAAACCGGGGGAATGTTTTACCATCAATTTAGTGATTCCTCTGTGTTCCACTATAAGGAATCTGAGGACCGCTAGCAGTACTCCTACCACACATTGTGAAGCAAAATAAGTTAACACAAATTATTTTTGAAACCTAATTAATATCGGCAGAAGAAACGTCAGTTATAAATCAATGGTCACATGACTTAAACATCACAATTTAGCATTCAAACATTCTTTCAGTATTGATGTGTCAAATCTTTAATGTGTCTGGCGAAGAACGAGTCCTCTCAGGGGGTTCAATAGCCCCTCACTGCAAAAGGTTCAGGGCGGCGTTGTTGAATACACATCCAGGGGATGGAGATGATAGGTTGAGGGGTGGAGATGGGTAGGTTTAGGAGTTGGATCTAGATTCAGCCTTGCCCCTTGGATCTTGTGCTCTGTAGTAAGAACCATCTCAGTAAGTTTTTCATTAGCACATGTGTAACCTCCTATAAATATATACATATATATATATATATATATATATACAAAGAGAGAGAGAGAGGTTCTGTACTGGAATTAGTTCAACTGTTTTGAGTCTTTAGGTTTGAGTTGTTCATCACATGACAGCCCCATAAGCTACAATGCAGCCTGAGCCAGAAAGGGACTTAATAATCAACTCCTTATTACATTTGTTACCACAGTCAGTGTAATGGAAAAGAAACCATCATGACAGAATTTCACACGTTTGTAAACTATAAGGAATAAGAAGATACAATCTGAGACCAGAAACGCACGTAACTAAGAGTAAATAATAATAATAATAATAATGGTGCACACTTTGTATGGTTGTAAATTAATAATTTCTCTATCCAATGATGTCATGTCATGTGCCAAAAGAACAAACAACTCAAAAGACTTTCTGGCTCAGACTGCATTGATAAATTTATGGGGCTGTTAAGTGATGAACGAACAGCTCAAACCGACTTAAGACCCAGGTAAACAAGGAATTAATATTTTCTGTTTCTTATAGCATTATAGTTTTGCATTGTTTAAAGTGTGATTAACGTGTTTGTAAGTAGGAGATGTGTTATTTTAATGAACGAAATGATTTAGAAAATAATTTGTTTATTTTGCTGAATGAGACTCAAAGGACTAAGTTGATAAAATGATCCGAACTTCCCATCATAATTTTTCAGTCTACTACAAAATATAAAGAAAAAAAATCCCCAGTAAATTTAAATTTGAGTTAGAGTAGTTTGCAAAAGCAAGATCGTTAAATGAGGCCATAAAAGTGAAACAGTGAGTAGACATGTACTTGTATTAACAGAGGTGGAAAGTAATGAATTACATTTACTCGCGTTACTGTAATTGAGTAGGTTTTTTGTGTACTTCTACTTTTTA
>JAUMHQ010000255.1:48241-65756 GCA_032361165.1 Enteromius paludinosus | reverse complement strand
TCTTGATGTGGCACACCTGTGAGGTGGGATGGATTATCTCAGCAAAGCAGAAGTGCTCACTATCACACATTTAGACTAATTTGTGAACAATGTTTGAGAGAAATGGTAATATTGTGTATCTGGAATGAGATCTTTAAGTCCATCTCATGAAAAATCGGAGAAGAAACAAAGGTGTTGAGTTTATATTTTTGTTGAGTGTATATAGTTTATAACACTTATTGCAAGTGACAGTTATCTGCACCTCAGTATAAAGCCCTCCCCTAACTCTACTCAATACTTTATTTTCAACTGTTTGATTATTTCTTGCATTTTTATTAAAAATAAGTGCTTTTCTGATGTTATTTGAAATTTTAAAAGGGAAAAAGGGGGTGTTGGGGGTAAATCACTAAGAGGGGGTCTCGCCCAGGGAGTAATTCAATGTAGAACCGCCACTGTCTATCAGTATCAGTAGACTGTGTGATTAATATCTTCTAACACTTTATTTTGATGGGTCCACAACATACTCTCTTTCAGAAACTTTATTATATTTCAACTTTTTCTACTAACATTTAAACCTATAACCGTCTACTCTGAGCATTAGTAGACCTGTAGTTGATGAATGAATGAATGAGATGAATGAGAATTACTTTATAGTCTAAAGTGGACTATCAAAATGAAGCTTTAATATTAATTTATAATATTAAATAAACATGCAACATGCTATTTGTAACACACAATGGATATAGACTTCAACAACACCGCTCACCTGGGGAGCATGTTTTATTCTGGGTACTGGATCAATCAGTGTGTATCAATGTGCGTGCATAAATATTTAGTTTATATATATAGAGTTACGTTTCTCTCTTCATACATTTCATTTCATTTATTTACTTATAAAGGACAACACACATTACAGCTGTCCTTTGGCAAGATGTTTTAATACCCTTGAACTCCAACATGCCAAACAATAAATAAAATAAAATAATCCAAAATATACATTAACCATTTAACAACAAAAAAATATTATAGAGCAAATTGACAGTAGATTAAATAATTCCAGCATCAATAATAAAATGAGCCAGTAAGATTTGTTAATTAAAAATTATTACATGTCAGGTTTTTTAAAAGCCAGGCTTTGAGATTTTGTCTAAAAGTATAATATATAGTACTCTTTCTTTATTCCACAACTGAGAAGCTCTTACAGGAAAAACATGAATGACTAAATCTTAAACATCAGACAGGTATCATTATAATTCATTCAAGTTTCCCAATTAAGAATATCATATTAGACCAGGATATTACAGTAGTGATAAATATTAGGTTTTCTAATATTTTATATATTTGCTGGTACAGTGAGAGAATAGGCCTTAATGTTGTTTCTTTAGCTTGTGACCAAGTTCATATATGTTAAATACATGATGTTAAGTGAGAAATAATCATTGCATATATATATATAATTTTGCTGCTGTAGTTGTTAAACAATTTCTTATATACCTAAAATTAGCAATATTATATTTAGTTATTTGTAATACCTTTTTCACTTGTTTTTTTAATGGATAAAGTTGAATAATACCTGAATGATCGATTTTGGAATCAATTACAGAGCGCATTTTTCTGTCTTCTTTACATTAAGAACCAAATGTGAATCATTAAGCCATTTGTTCACATTTAGTTTAGAAGCTGCTTCTTTTTTGTTTTTGTATGGACATAGATTATAGTATCATCTGCGTACATCTGAACATCACACCCTGCACATACTGAGGGTAAATCATTTATATATAATCTAAAGAGCAGAGGCCCCAGGATAGATCCCTGAGGCACACCCATTTCATTAGACAAGAAAGTTGAAGTTACACTACCCACCTTAACATACTAAACTCTATCTGTAAGATAAGACTGCATTGACTGAATGGACATTCTACAGCAAATTCACACGACACACATTCACAGTCAAAAGTTAACTGCATGCAAATTTTGTCCAGAACAAGTGTATTTACAGAAGGGTGTACATGTGTGTTACCTTGTGTCATAGCAGGCTGTTCAAATGTGGACTGAGGCAGCGCTTGTGCCTCAAACTGGCCCATGTGAGCATGCTGTGCACTCACAAATGATTCTGCGAATAAATACAATTTTCATAGTTAATTTAATGCTTTCTAGGTAAACAATTCAGTGGCGTGCTGTGGTGTTCTGAATCGAGGAGTCAACTCCTCAAGGTGCTGGATATTCAAAAAACAGAAAACAAGAGAAGCAAGTTCTCTCTATATTCAGCTGTAAACTAATAAAGAAGACACTGTGAGTGGTGTTAGAACCCAATATTATATTGCATCTTTTTGTACTGTGAATTATTTTCTCATTCATTTAAGTAGGAGGCATTGACTCCCTTGCCTACTCAGAAAAAACACCCCTGAAACAAACAATCAGTTGTATTGTAAGAAAAACAACTGAGGTCCCTCTCACCTGTTTCTTGCAGGGCATCTTCCCCCAGTGCAGTCGGCAGTGTCACCTGTTGGCCATCTCCCACCACCTCAAGCATACTCTGGGTCCCTGTCCCAACAACAGCTGTGGGTGGCTGCATGTCATTTGAGCTCTGCTGCTGTTGCAGCTGTTGAGCCAGCTCATATCTGTGAACAAACACAGCAAAAACCACTTACTTTTAGTGTTATTATAGTGGTGGCCTAGTGGATAGGGAGTTGAAGTTGTAACCCAAAGGTTGTGGGCTCAAGTCCCAGGTCTGGCAGGGATTGTGGGTGGGGTTAGTGAATAACCAGCACTCTCTCCACCTTCAATACCAAGACTGAGGTGAGACCCTTGAGCAAGGCACCGTTTCCACCAACTGCTCCCCGGGGCGCCGCATCAATGGCTGCCCACTGCTCCGGGTGTGTGTGATTGTTCACTTTTCACTGCTGTGTGTGTGCACTTGGATGGGTTAAATGCAGAGCACAAATTCCTAGTATAGGAAACAATAACTGGCCACACTTCCTTTCCTTTTCCTTCCATTATTGATAAAATAACCTATGATTAAGGCTAAGATTAATAGATGAAAAGGTTAAAGAATGAAAATAATCTGCCCAGCCCTACCAATAATGGACGACAAAAAATGACTTTATTTGATTTTATTGAACAAATTTGGCACCGTAGCACCGCCGCAGCTCCATTTTGGAGAGTATTGCTGCACATGAAAGGCATATGCAACACAAGGATATGTCTTCTACGTGTATTAACACTTTGATTTGAATTAAAACAGCGCATCTGTGTGTCAAAACCTATTCTCGTAGCTTCATGTTATGGTTGAACCACTGATGGCAGATGGAGTATTCTGACAACGTCTGGACCCTGACAGCGGTAATAGTTTGGCAGTCAATGGGGGTAAGTGATTAATGACAAAGTTTTAATTTTGGGGTGGAGTAACCATTTAAAGGAATAGCTTGCAATTATTAATTCAATCTCAACTTGTTCCAAACTTCTTCTTCTGCTTTCTTACATTTTCACAAGATTTTGAAGAATGGGTTACCAATCAGTTCCTGGTTTCCACTGACATCCATAGAATGTTTTTTTTCTCAATACTGTGGAAGTCAATAGCTATTAGCAACTGTTTGGTTACTCACAGTATCTACTTTTGCATTCAGCAGAAGAAAGAAACTAGGAACAAGTTGATACTGAGTAAATAAACATAAGACAGTTAGGACAACTCACCTGTGTGTTTTCATGTGCTTTCTGCAGTTGGGGGAGGACTTGAAGGTTTTCTGGCAGTAGGGACACATGTAGGGCCGTATGTCGCTGTGGGTAGTCATGTGGCGTCGCAGGCTCCCGCTGGTTGTGAAGGTGGTGTCACACAGCAGGCACTTGAAGGCTTTGAGGCCAGAGTGTGTGCGGATATGAGCTTTAAGTACGCCGGATGAAGCAAACCCCTTACTGCACTGCAGGCACTTATACGGCCGCTCCCCTGTATGTGACCTGCACAACACAAAATACAGAGACTCTCACATCAGCCTTGAAAACACTTTAACCAAACCGCTTTATTTTATGTTTTCATTTTAAGTTCATCTGGTTGCCACCAACTACATCTTATCAATCTGTTTCTGGACCAGTACTTCTTCAGGTGCTACTTAATGTACAGCATCATGTTATGGCAGGTTACTATGGAAGCCCGTTTCCGCCACTGAATGAAAAATAAAAAAGTCGCAACTTTTCATCTCACAATTCAGACTTTTTTTTCTCAGAATTGCATGATATAGTCTTATAATTCTTCCAATTGTTCTCAGAATTGTAGGATCTTAAAGTTCTAAAGTCAGAATTGCGAGACAAAGTCGCAATTACTCAGAAAAAGTCAGTTATAAAGTTGCAGTTCTTTTTCTTAGAATTGTGAGGTGGAAACTTACAATTGCGAGTTATAAAGTCAGAATTGTAAAATATAAAGTCACATCTAAATCAGCTTAATTGCATTTTCACATTTGCAACAGTGCACAATTTGAACCTGATGTGCTGCTTAAGGTGGCTTGACTTCTTGTACGCTTTGCTGCAGTATCCACACTTATATGGACGTTCATTCTCCACAATGTCCAGATACTGCTGTATGGCGGCCCGTGAGTTCTGGTTCTGCAGGAGCCCTGCAGTGTTAAAGACAATGTGTGTTTAAAAAAAAAAAGCACACATTGCATAAATACAATAATACTTCAGTCACCAATGTTTTGTAGTGCCCATGTTTATGGCTATTTATTTATTAATATTACAGTAAAAAACTAAATGCAAAAATCAGTATATTCTGAGAATATTTAAAATATTCAGCCTCCCTGTAAATACCAATACATACTCAATCACTGTTTTAATCACAATTAGAAACATACTTTTTAAGTTAATGCACTGATAGCTAACAAAACGGAACAAAATGTAGAAACAAATGTGTTTAATTCAGTCAAAAATGAACAAGAAGATCACAGAAGATTAGATTAATTTCTAACCCTGATTTACACTGAATCAAATGATATAGCATGCGCGGAAGCTCAGGTACTGCTGAACTGTAAAGGTGCATGATCTTCCGTACCCATGTCTGTGATGAGTATTGGCTCTTGGAGATGTATATCAGGCAAAGGCAGATTGCTCCTGGACACTTTGGCTTTGTGAGGTTTTCGAGGGTATTTGTGTTTTTTATGGTGTATACTCTTAAAATGAGAGGTAACATGCGTTTTTCTGTGGCCCGACGTACGGAAGTACTTCTCGCAATGAGGACAAGGGAACGGCCGTACACCTAAGGAGAGGCAGATAAAGATGTTGTCATTTGTATTTTTTTTTGCAAATAAATACAGTATTGTATCAATATCAATAACAGGCTACTTAGTAAAAAGATGCCATGAAATACGTATTTAAATATGCTATCTTTATGTTGTTTGTAAATTAATTTGAAGGTTCAATGTAAAAAGTTTGACACTATAAATATATAATTAATTAACAACAGACAAATGTGTAACATATTTTTATTCACTATTGAGACAGCACTCTGTTAGCGTTTTATACATTTTAGTGCATATTAATTTTACTGCTGAATATGCATTTGAATTTAATTTAGAATTTTATACTAAAAAACACAAAAACGTTATTGTGACTTTTTCTCTCACAATCTCGCAATTCCGACCTTTTATCTCATAATTCTGACTTTATTTCTCACAAATCTGACAAAATAAGTCAGAATTGTGAGATAAAAAGTCACAATAACCTTTTTTTATTTTTAATTCAGTGGCAGAAATGGACTTCCATAGATATAATAACTGTAATAAAACAGTAGCATAAAAACATTTGAATCTTTGCACATTCATGTGTTGATAAGAAGTTATCAATGACAATATGCATGCATTCCTTAAGTTTAGCTCCAGTCCTAAATAAACACACCAGAACATGTTAATCAATGTCTTCAGTCCAGGCAGGTGCTGGTAAACTCTGCAATAAAGTGCAGGACCGGACACCTCTGATCTGGGAACCTTTGGACAAAGTATGTGTATGTAACAGAAAGAGTGCTGTTCTCACCTGTATGAAGACGCTGATGGACCTTCATGCTCCCAGATGTGGAGAAACTTTTCATGCAGTACTGACACACAAAAGCTTTAACGCCTGTGTGGATCTTCATGTGGGCTGTCAGTGTGCTCTTGACTGCGAAGGCACGGAAGCACTGCTTGCACTTGTAGGGTTTTTCATGAGTGTGAATACGGATATGACGGACTAGATCGCTGGGCTTCTTGAACTCTTTGGAGCAGTATGGACAGCCATGCCACCTCACACCATTCTCCTGCCTGATGGTGCCTATCAACAAACAAAACTATCTGCTATACTGTATAACTGTGAATACAAAGATATTTATTTGACACACATTTTGGATTAAAAGGAAGCCATCCTTTTTTAACTTTTCTTATCAAGCTGTAGCAACTCTCATTTATACATTTAGAAGACTTAAATGAAAGTGTTCCAGGTCTGTAAAGCATACCTAGCATTTGTGGAGGCTTTTTGATGATGCTTCTTTTCTCTTTTTTGACAACAGTGTCAGTGACAAGTATTTTTGAAGGGACTGGTCCATCATTTGTTGAAGTTGCTGTCAGGGCAGCTGTATCTGGCTGAAGTTTTTCTGAGCTGCTGTGAGTTTCAGGCTGCACTGGAATCTCAGTCAGTCCACTGTTCTCCAGAGCTTGCTGTGGAAACATCAAATTTAATTAGATCAAATGTCAAAAGGCTCATGCACTTATTTGAAATTATTTTATATCGTTTCCTGAGGTGAACTTTTATTTTATTTACAATTTTAATGCATAAATAAAATGCTATTTTCTGTGAGTCTGTGAAGGGATGTAAAAATGATGGCTCACTTGCATAAGCACTTTTGTGCAAGGTGGAATTTACTTGCAGTGACATGAAAGCTTGTTCACATTAAAGAATATGTACAAGTGCACAGTAAAATGACAAAAATAAAACAAAGCAAATAAAAAACCAAAGTACCAATTACCAAAGAAACAAAAAAATCCACAAATATATACAGTAAACAAAGGGGTTTTGGCTTTGCTCGAGGCACAAAGCCAGCACTCTCGCTCCGTCTCCGTAAACAAGCACTGTTTTATGTTTGGCCTCAGCTTATTTAGGCCAAAAGCTGCACCTTTTGGGCCATACCATCCACAGGTTAGTATAACATTTAATATACAAGTAGTACCTTGTTTACTTGACATTCATTTTCATCAATCAGTAGCAATCCATTCATCCATATATCCATACATAAAAATAAACACTTAATTCATTAACACAACACATTTTACACACAATCATCACACTTAAGTACAAACAGGAACACTCTATTCACACTAGACTAGTTGGTGCAGTGTGTGAAATGACTAGGAAATGGGTATGGACAGGGCAGAGGGGATAATTGGGAGAATGTCAATGTGATATCAGGAGGGAACAGTACGGAGAATGAGTGAGGTAATCTGAACAGATGACACTCCTAACCTGCATGCAAAAAAGCCTTTAGCTGTGAATGTTTAAGAAATACCAAAAAGTAAAAAATGTTAGTGAAAATGATGTGCAGTCGAGGCATGGGTCAGATTAGAATTTGATTATCAACAATATGAAAACGGGACAAAAGTCAGTGATTTCAGCTGCATAATCTGAGTCAGGAGTCAGATTTAATATGTTCACACTGTTATCCAAAACAAGGTATGTGGCAAAGAAAATGTTATGGTTAAAATGGGTTAAAATGAACTTTGTTAATGTCTGACATATATTCTGCAGAGTACAGGAACACATGGAATCAGGTGTCAGGAATCAGACTTTTATGTTATCGAGTGAGATCAACTGTCATCTTGCATCTGCTTCAACCAACCATTTAAAATCACAGACAATTAAAATGCCCTCTTGAGTAGGTTTCACTTTATTTTTTCTTTCTTCTCTGAAATAGATCTTGCTTACCTGTAGGATGTCCTGGTTGATGGCTGTGCCTATGGCCTGCCCAGGGGGAGGTGCTTGAGCACTGTCTGCGGTCACATGGTCAGACAGTTCCAGCAGCTGTTGGATCACATCTGTCACACCCTCTGGCCCTACTGACCCCACTGCACCCTGATCAGCCCTTGAATTTCCTTTCTGAAAACAAACCAACAGAAGAATCTCACTTTACATGTAAGTTTATGTAAGGATGACGCTAAACAAAAGGTTCCTCACGCTACAATCAACCCTGGGTTAACATCATTGTAATATATATATATATTTGTTTTTTTTTAAATAAAAAGTTTAATTTTTCTCCATTCTAGATTTGTTTAATGTAAAGTATAACATTTCTAAAGTTTTCTGTTTGTTTGTTTTAAATTTGATGATTAGAGCTTACAGCTCATGAAAATCAAAAATCCAGTATCTTCCTAATATAAAAAAAGTATATTAATTTAAGCACAGAATACTTGGTCAAGGCTTCTTTAGCATAAACTCAAAACCATCATTGAGGAGTGGCATTGAAGCGATCAGCCCGTGGCTCTAATGAACCTTCAGCTCATATGGATTGTTGGATGCATGGTTTATCATATTTCTTTTAAAAATATTGCATTGTTCCCATACGGGGTTTAGGTCAGGCATGTTGACAGCAATATCATAGTCAGCAAACCACATGGATGTGGTTTTGGCACTGTGGGCAGGTGCTAATGTTCTGCTGGAAAAGGAAATCAGTATCTTCAAAAGCAGCAGATGAAAGCATAAAGTGCTCCAAAATCTCCTGGTAACTTGGGAAACTTCAAACTGGACTTCAAGGAGCTTAAACTTCCTCCAGACTCCAGACCTTGATTTCCAAATGAAATGCAAAATTTACATTTATCTGAAAAGAGGACTTTAGACCACTGAGCAACAGTCCAGTTCTTTTTGTCCTTGGTCCAGGCAAGATACTTTTGATATTTCAGAAGTGGCTTGGTAGCCTTTTTCCTGAAGACATCAGAACATGGTGACTTTTGATTCACTGACTCCAGCTTCAGTCCAGTCTTTTTGAAGCTCGTGTTTGAATTGGCTTTGCTCGACAGTATCCACAAGCTTCCTTCCAGTCAACTGCACATGTGATATGCTTTGATACAGCGCATCAGTAATGACCTTCTGTGAATTACCCTCTTCGTGGAGGGTGTCGGTGATTGTCTTTTGGACCACTGCTTACTAAGCTTTAATCATCAAAATTAAGAAAAAAAACCCCCAAACAAACAAACTTTTTACTTTACATGTAATGAATGTAGACTATAGGAAAGTCACTTCTTAAAACAAGAAAAAGAAAAAAACGTTCACAATATTCACACATCTTGGGCAGCATGAGGGTAATGACGAGAACATTTCATTTTTGAGAGAAGTATCTTCTTTACCGTGAACAGACTGAAATCACCTGTGTTGCTGGCTCCTCAACTTCCATTACTGATATGTGCATTTTGCTGATGTGTGCGTTGAGACTGCCAAGTTTTTTATAGACACAGCTACAGTCCATACATGGGTAGAGAGGAACACCACTTGCCTAAAAACAGAGATTTTTAATGAACAAAAACACCTACTGCAGATTTGGAGGCATTCAAGCTATTCAACATTATTATTTTGCCAATTTAAAACGAACCAATACTGTAATTATTGCAACATTAATTCCACTGACTCTGGCAACACAATTTTTTCTTCTTCCATGTTGGGAACACAGCAGGCACTAGTTATTAGCTATTATTTTCACATTCTCATACCTTTGTGAACAGATGATTACAGCATTTAAATAGATTCATAATAAGTAGGGATGAAACAGTAAATGGTTTGAACAATGATCGACGGTTCGTATCATATAGTCTGATAGTGTGTATCATATAGTGTGTTATTGTTGCATTACAGCATCACATTTCTTATGTTAATTATTATTAATCATTTTTTCTCTCTCTCTGATTTTTTTCTCCAGAAAACATTATTTCTCCAAATATTTTTATTTGCTTTGAAAACTTTTTGCCCAGTGTTTTTCAAAAAACTTTTTTTTCTCTCTTCTAAAAAGAACGAGGCGCCACTATCAGTAGCAATGTCCCGATCATAATGAACATGCTTTTGTGCAGCTCGTCAGTGAACAACGGCTGTGTGTAGTATATACGGTGAAATCGCGTACCTGATGGCATTTATTGCTGCTTACAGGACCGACTTTACTGACAAAAAGTACAAAACAGATCGGCCGATCTGGATCGGGACATCCCTAACTATCAGTAAGCATAAATCTAATACATGCGCTTACTGAGACAGACTGCTTTCACAGTGGGTGGAGTTAAACAGCGCTGAGTAACAGGCTTGGGCGATATCACCCCGTCACAGGCTCAGCATGCTTCACTCTTCCAGCAGCACTTTGATACGCCAGTGTGGATCTGATCTTTAATACAACAGCTTTCTTCTTCCATGAGGGAGTTTTGCATCACAGAATCTTTGTTTCCAAGAAGAGCACTAAAGAATTCAACACACACATCTTCTAGAAATCCCGGTTTCCAATTTTGTCTGCCGTACGCATCAGGCGTTCAGCCAATGGTCCGTGATCATGATGTCTGATGCTGAGACTATTGATCCCACATCCATGAGAGCTTCAGATGGACTGGGTGTGGTCTGCAGAGAATCCTGACACCCTTATTCCTCACAAATCATAATTGTTGAAAATGTTGCACAATCTTGTCTTGTGCAGGACACCCATGCACTCTGGACAAGACTGTGCAAGTCTTGGTCACATTGAGAGGAAACACAAGAAATATGCCAAGTAACAATAAAGGAGTCGTACCGACATCCATCAAATCAAAGTTTTGCCAGTGTAACACCTGTTGAAACACCAAAAGGAATTGACAGAAGACATCACACGCTTCTTAGCTACAGACATAATGCCTCTTAACACCATGAGCAAAGAAAGCTTTGTGACAACAAATTGGACCAGAGATATCAGCTGCCTTTGATAAATTATCTTTCCTCATGTCTCAATTCCACACATGTACAAACATGTGCGAAGACAGTGAGCTCTGAGCTGCGCCAAGTGTACTTCTACACCCCTAGCACACTACATGAGCTTTCACTTTCATACTCAAGACTTTGAAGTAAAGGCATGCTGTAGTGGTGCACAGTATCTGATATCTGAGATTTTTTTTTACAAATTTTTGGCCAATAGCCCACAATGATACTGATATATTTCCTTTTGTTTGGAAACGACACAGAGTCTCTCTTTTGTGGAATTTATAAGCATTTTGGTTAGTTTTTAACAAAAACTTTATTAGAATTAATAAACAATAATGAAGTTATTTTATAGCAAAAGCACACCGAAGGTTTGACAATGACTATACATAAACATGCACCCTCTATGTCCTTGTTTTATTTTTTATTAACTCTTCAGAAAATGCTCTTAAAAGCTGATGAGCACATATGTTGTGGGACATTTCTACCACACCTGTTAGAGGAAGATGGCCATAAACAAGGTGGGGTTCAAGGCAGAAAGGGATTCAGAGAGTTCTGGAGCAGAAGCGGGCCATAAGCAACGTCCTGTCAGCGCACAAATAGCCAAGACATTTGGTTGCTTCCTGGCAGGACCTAGATGCACTTGAGTCTATAAACCAGGCATTACAGCCTCTGCAAGAATTTGCAGATGCTCTATCGGTTGAAAGGTGCATACAGAGATACATGGCTAGTTTATAGCTGAAAGTAGTTCACCTTTCAGAGAGACTTCTTAGTACATCAGGAAATGTTGTGGGATGCCAACGCACATGCTTAAAACCTAAATCAATATGCTAGTTTTCTTGGTAAAAAGAAAACTGTTGCTTTCACAGTTAAGTACATATGGCATGACATTGCATTGTGCTAAAACATAGCTTTACATTTTACTACTTAATGTTTACATGTTAATATTGAATTATATTGTGGCTGTTAACCACTTCTTAGTATTTCTACTATATAACGGATTATTTAATTTATTATTGCATTTTTGTTCAATAATATATGTTTTAATTTATTTATTATTTCAAATGTATTTAATATTGGAGAAAATAAACAGGCAAGGCAGTATTACGTTTCAAAGATGATCTTGTTTTAAGACAGCCTTGATGATTGCATGGTTACTTGTGAATAAAAAAAATAATCTTTGAGATTAATGCATTTTTTTGTGTGTGTTTGCAGGTCTATAATAACAGCAAACCAGAAATCAGAATATCTGCAGAGGTTTTCTGTCATTAATAGAGTTTTAAAGTCTAAATGTTTGCACCGTCTTTGACATTGTTATTTATTTTGCTAGCCCAAATTAGATTTAATTAGAATCGAAAAATATCTATTTCTTCTTTATTTTAATATGTCTATCACATAAATAATTTAAAAAAATAGCTAGTAAAAATACCGTTTTTCTAAAGAAATTTTATATAGCAAGAAATAAAGTTATACTTAGCAACAATATCAAATATGGCATATTTTCCCAGTATCGTGGAGCCACATATGCATTGATGATATAAAAAAAAAGAGTGATTACCACAAGACAATGCAGAGGGTGTTACCTGGGAATGAACTCGCTGAACATGTGAATGAAGGTTTCCTTTTTGGGAAAAAGAGGCAGGACAATGCAAGCACATATGGGGTTTCTCCCCTGTGTGTCGCACCATGTGTGTCTGCAGCACCACCTTTTGGTTGAAGGCCTTTCCACAGTGAGTGCATTTATATGGCCTCTCACCTGTATCACACAGAATACAATGTCAAAAATTCAACAGCACAGGTTCACAAATATATAAATGTTAATGAGTGTTCAAGTATAAAAATGAAAATAATTACCTGTGTGAATACGTATATGTCTAACAAGCTGACTGGGTTTTTTAAAGGTCTTCCCACAGTGATGACAAATGTTCTTGAACCCTCTCCGATCAATGTTCTTATAGTTTCTTGAACTTGTTATAACAGGCCTTAAAAAGAATTGAGGATTCGTGTATGAGCAACAAAGCTGTACTCAAATAGCACATACAATATATCTGGATTAATATACACCCAAAAAATGAATTAAAACTAATCTGATAATTCAGCTTAAATAGTAAGAAACTAACTAAAACAAACAATATAAAGAGCTGGTATCCAAGTGGATGAATCTCATAAAACATGTCTATACTACATCATATTTTAAAAAGACATGTCTTGCATAACCACAGAGGAAAACCGCAAAACAGTTATTAAGAGTAAGCCTTTACAAACATCGCAAAACTTAAATAAAAACACTGGATAGCTGTTCTCTTAACACTACACTACTGTCTGATACTAGAAATCTGGACTAGAAACTTAAGGAAGAGTTCTAATGCTTCTTCATGCATTCAGACTTATTCAAACTGTTAGTTTGATTCTCATGCTAAACATGGTACAATTCTAGAGTATTTCTGTGCCAAATACTTTCCTACAGGGATCAGTAAATGGCTCTGTATGATGCCATAATGTGTGCTGACATTAATAATACTCTAATTATGTAACCCATACGAAAGATGACATCACTGGCCAGGTAGCATAAAAGCGCGTGGAATGCGGCAGGCTTCAGCTTCAATGTCATGAAGCGAGCACAAGCTGGGACGCTGGAAGTGTGGCGGCGTCTAGTTCCTTTGAGGAACTACGGTTACATACGTAACCTGAGATGTTCCTCTTCAGGAACTCGAGTCACTATGGGGAACGAGATGCCCACGCCCCCACACTGGCAAGTCCCTGCCTGGTGTGTGTGCCTACTTATGAAAGCACAGCGGCACCAGGCGTGGCTCACTCTGCCACTCCGTCATTTGGTGTGACCACAGGGACCCTCAAAACGCACCCTACAGGCACAAATGAAGGGGCCGCTGCACTTCAGGGTATACCGTTTCCTTGTGGATGGAGCTCTGGATTGGAGGATGTTCTCGACAACCTCAGTTGAGAGACCTGAGGCTATGAGTTGTGCCCTCTCAGGGGCCATACTCGCAGCTTCCACGACTCTGGGCGAGGGTGCACAATGGTGACATTTTACTTAGAGCTTTCTATTTTCTTGGTTAATGCCTAAGTAGAGCACAGGCCCGGGTTGGCTAATCGGGAGGATCTGGAGAATTCTTGGTGGGCCGGTCAGTTTTGGCCGCGACGAGGGCCGGTCTCCCTATACGTTAGCTGCCTGCACTCAGTCGCACTTTTTATTTATTGATTTTATTTTTATACCTTGACCATACCTTGCTCAACAGCAAAATCAGTTGTTAAAAGATACACAAGAAATTAAAAATGGATAATAAAAGCGCAAATGTGGCGCAGAAAAGGCCTAGAAAAGCTCTAGAAACTGACGCGGCCAAATTAAATAAGCAGAGTAAATTTTTCGTTAAAACCAGCGGCAGCGAGAGTACAACAACACATGATCACGATGAAACGGCCGGTAAGTTAACGTTCAGCTAGTTAGGAGCAGTGCAAAACAACGATGTGTGTAAACCACCGTTCATGTTTATGTATCGAACTTTTTCTTGTACCGTTGCATCTCAGTGGGACAGACTAGATGTCCCCTTTGGACGGTTACATTGTCAGGACAGCTAGTGAAATGCCACAAGGAAGTGATGTCGATTGATCCTTCGGGCGTTTTTAGGGTTGTTCATGTTTCCTTGAAGCCGCATTTATGCAGAGGAAAAAAAAGATGAAGCCATCATCAGAACGTAAACGTGGTTTAAAAAAGTCTGGCAGATAACAGTGCAATACATGTTTTATTCTTTATTTGTGTTTCAGGACTGGATATATGTGAAATAAATATTATCTGATAAATATTCAGATATTGCAGAAAAGGACATTGTGATGTTTTAAAGAATAGTATTGTAGAATTACCCTTTAATGTTCTCATATTGAGAAAAATGAAAATGAAAAATCTTTGAAGTTATAAAGCAGCTGTTTCCTTGTGTGACCACAGGGACCCTTAAAACACACCCTACAGGCACAGAAGAGGGGGCCGCTGCGGCCTGAGATCTCCTCTATGGGCTCAAAAGGTAGCCCACAGAGGGTCTTTAACACCACAGCTAGATCCCACGTAGGGACCTGGGATCATACTGGAGGCCTCAGTCTCAGCGCACCGTGGAGAAAACATGTAACCAGGGGGTCTCTACCAACTGTGTGTCCACCGAGAGAGGCGTGGTAAGCCGATATTGCTGCCACGTAAACCTTCAGGGTGGAGTGGGTGACCCCAGTGGGAATCTGGCCTGCAGGAACTCCAGCACTGTACCAACTGGGCAGTTAACTGGGTCCTGCACCAAGAAGGGAAAGGTTTGCACTTCAGGGTATACCGTTTCCTCGTGGATGGAGCTCTGGATTGGAGGATAGTCTCGACAACCTCAGTTGAGAGACCTGAGGCTATGAGTTGTGCCCCCTCAGGGTGATGGCCAATGCAATGGAAGTACAGTTCAAAAAGGTTAACATGGACACCAAAATAAATAGGGGAAACATATTTCATGGAACACAAAGATAGTTTCTAGGAAATGTTAACCTGTCTCATTTGATTGCCTCTTATAGTGACCAAATCTTTTCTTTTGACGAGATAAACTGTGGTGGCATGTTGAAGAGGGGTCTGAAACTTTGGTTAAACATCTCCATAAAAATAAAATGTAAATCACAACAGTGTTTTTGTTTTTGTTCAGACCCTTCAGCTGAAGACATCACTGATTCAACAATGATCACTATGTAATCCCACCTGATCTTGGCGTGACTTTTCAAATGGTCTTTCAGCAGGTTTTGTGTCGAGAACTCTTTGCTGCAGGTCTTGCAAGTGTGTGACTTTGTTCCACTGAGTTCTTGCTTATGTTCCTCAAGATGCAAAGAAAGCTGACTCTGAAGAATGAATTCATCTCCACACTCAGAGCACAGGAAGTTCTGACAACACAAAGCATAATATTGCTAAATATAATGCAAAAAGAGAGTAGTATTTCATTCTGAATGAACTGGACTAGCAGAATCAAACTCATGTCTTTACTTTGAGACAAAAAACAAATATGCTATTAACCATAAACAATAAATGTCCAGTGGATTTATAGAAAGTTGTCTGACCTCTTCTTTTTCGTGTATCATGACATGAGCCTTCAGACTGGCCACTCTTGAGAACTTCTTATTGCATATTGGGCATTTGGGTTCACTGGTAGTGTGAGTGGATTTATGAAGGCCAAGATTGTACTCCACATTGAAGGACATAGGACACTGGTCACACCGATATGGCTGCATCCAGGAAGAAGTAAGTAACAGTTATGTTATCAGCAGCTCCTGACCAGCACAATTGCCATTAGTAACAAAACAGGACCAATACATAAAAAAATAAAAATAAATAAAACTACTGGAACTGCACCCTACTAAGTTATTTGTTACAATGTGCAGAAATCAATACTTCACATTAGACATTGACATTTAAAATGTAATGAGCCTTTTTCATGCACAAGAATAGCTTTTTGAGGATTCTGAGCAGCATTACAGTGTTTGCCGGTATTTGACCTTTGCCTTGTTCTTCGTTTATGCTATTGTTATTGCCTACTCTGCTTCTGTTTGCTGGTGCTCGACTTTGTCTGCCTGACCCTGAGTTTTATTAAGCACTGTTGCACATGAACCCACACACTTCACGTCCTCATTTGTGACAATAGCATACATGTATGTCTTTAAACACGTGTTCATGCTTAACTGATGCATAATTGTTAATCATAAATTACTAGTTTATTTGTGCTTAACTAATGCATAATTTGGGCCCTTAAAATGTTAAGTTAATTATTAATTACTAGTGTGTTTTTGTTCAACTAATGCTTAATTGTGAACAAATTAACCATTAATTAATGCTTAACGAATGCATTATTCTGACCGCCTATTCTGAAGTGTAACCAAAAAAAGTATAAAAACAAACATGTTTTTTCAAGATGATATTGTGCAGTTTCTTGCCTTATCATTGACTTCGTGGTCTCGCAGATGTCTCTGAAGTTGACTTTCACTGGAAAAATTCTGGGAGCAAATATTACATTTGTTTTCCACATGCTTCTGGCTTTCTGAACTTGCTTCCTGGCCACCATCTGCAAGACATGGAGAAAACAACAACAACAAAAACTGTTAATGTTATATTTGGAGATACAAATAAGATAACAAATTCTCTCCAAGAATCATTTCTTTTGTGTAGACTTAAAGGGTTGCTCAACTCCTCTTCTTCATCAGTTAGGAACCTAGGTGTGCTGTTTGATAGCAATCTTTCATTTGAAAGCCATGTTTATAGTATCTGTAAAACTGCGTTTTTCCACCACAACATATCTAAATTCTGTCCTAAGCTCTCAACCTCAAATGCAGAAATGTTAGTTAATGCGTTTATGACCTTGAGGTTAGATTATTGTAATGCATTATTGGGTGGTTGTTCTGCACGCTTGATAGATAGCCTACAGCTGGTTCAAAATGCAACAGCTAGAGTCCTTACTAGAACCAGGAAGTATGAGCATATTAGCCCAGTTCTGTCAACACTGCACTGGCTTCCTATCAAACATCGTATAGATTTTAAAATCTTGTTAATTACTTATAAAGCCCTGAATGGCTTAGCTCCTCAGTACTT
>JAUMHQ010000255.1:0-30344 GCA_032361165.1 Enteromius paludinosus | reverse complement strand
TGCTTCTCCTCTTTAGTTCACCTCACTCATTTTCTGCAGGGTTCAGGTCAGAGGACTGGGACAGCCATGGCAAAAGCATCATTTTGTGCTCAGTGACTAATTCTTGTGTTTATTTTGATGTTTGTGTTAGGATTATTGTTCCAGTATAGAAGACCCAACCATGGCCATTCAGTCAGTTTTAGATTTGTTATCTGCTGGTATTTTATAAAATCCATGATGCCATGTGTCCAGGACCTCTAGCTGAAATATAGGCCCACAACATCAAAAATACAGCGGTGTAGGGATGCTTGTTTCGGTTATTTCTCATAACCGACAACCGACGCTAGTTAACCGATTATTAACCGGTTAACTGACAACATCATTTTAAATGAGAATTGAATTCAAAGGATAAGCGCCTGTGACCCGTTAAAAATAAGAATATTAATATCCAAGACGGCAACGTCCACAAAACTAAGTCTTACCACTTTCTGACATGACAGGAGTCCAAACGAGGCGCGAGTTCTTTCATTAGACCTTCATTAACCGACAGCAGCATATGAATCACACACTGAACACAAAACTGACGAGATCTAATAAAACCTTCAGATGACACGCAGCTCATTTCTCCTTCACTAGAATTTACCCAAAACACACATAAAAACACGTAACACGCAGTAGAAGCGCGTGTGTTCCGCGAACGCGGTTGCGAGTCTCATTGTGTTGATGATTGAGGGAATTTGGGCTTTGTTTCATCACAAGAATTTCTCCCTATTTTCAAATGTTTTACTTCAATTGTAGGTTAGAATTGTGTGAATTTTTTGAATGAAAGATCAAAAGGATAAACAATGCAGATTTATTTTCACAGCCACCTGTAATTTTCATATGCATACTGCCATCCAGACTACTGTGATACTACTAAAAGAAGTCTACTACTACTGCCTGTGCCAAATAAACTAATTATACTGCCCTTGTCTGGTACTAGAATAAAAAAAAAATTTCTGCATATCCATCCATTCTCTTTATGATTTGTGGGATTGCTGTAATTTATCCTGACATCTCACGCCAAAATCACTGTCTTGACATCCAATTTTGGTAGGTACACAATACTGATCTAATGGTACAATACTCTCATGATACTTTAACAAATGAGAAAGGGAAGGAAATGGAAGTGGGAAAGAAAGACATAGCCAGTAGGGGGCAGTCATGTTGCATTCTAAGTTACGCCAAGTACAAAAGCTGATGACTTCAGTTTCTCTGTGAACCTCTCTCATGATGACTGAAGTGGCTCTGTGAAACACTCTCCGAAAAGCATTTTAACAAGCGGCAGAGCACATAAAACATGAACAAGCTAAGCACTGTGTGTGTGTGTACCATTACAATGCAATAAAATATTAATGGCTCTGCTCTTAAAAGTATTTTTACATGTTTGTTATTTGCATTTGATTGCTCATGATTTTATCTGAATGACACAATCTAAAACGTGTTGTAAAATGGTAAAAACCACAACCAGAAAATTATTACACTCTTGTCGTCTTGTGCAGAAAGAAAAAAACAATTCCAAATCCAAAATAGCAGAATTTCTCTAATGTGTTTTTATTTTAAAAAGTCAAATGTGTAAGCACAGGGGCAGCTTGTGGGTTTGTCAAATAGAAGTAATTACTACATAAAATTAGACAGCAGATTTTTTGTCTGGTTAATGTCCAGAGTAATTTCAGAAATTTTTATCTATTATTTTCCCCAAATTATTGTTGAGAAAGGTTGGCAAGCTTTTAGAAACAAGCCGTCCGGACATGCATAAAACAGAAAGCATCTCAAATAGCTACAGAAATTTTTTTTTGTGCATTTCTGACACTGTTGTTAATATGCTGCTCAATGCTATGCATCATGAGTAAATGATGCCGATTATGATCCTTTTTTGTTACCTTTTTCTGTTTCGGTTCATACTGTAATTATTGTCACTTGATGTTTTTTTGCCATTTTCTAGCTTTTCTAGGTATCACTCTTAAATAGAACTAATTTCGTCACGTGTAAATGGATTTTTAGACAAAGTGTTATTGTTTTTCAGATTTTATTGGGGCTATTTTATTTACTCCAAATCAGTAAAAAAAAAATTGTTTATGAAATATCTGTTTAAAGTCCAGATATATTTAAATACTGATTCAAGACAAACAATTTCCAAGCTGGAGTGGCCAAGAGCAGTCTAATCTGGCCTAGCTACTGACAAAATATACAAATTTATTTAAATGCTAAGGAGCGTGCCTGCAGGGAGCAGTGCTCATGCATGACGAATTGTGTGCTACTTGCGCTGAAAAACATGCAGTCTTAAAGGGAACATTTGTTTGGCAATTTTTGAGTCCCCAAATCACCTAACTTGCAAGTTTGTGGACTATGGAGAGAAGAAGAATACCTTGAGGAAACAAGGAGAACAAGCACACAGGACTCCACAAGGAAAGACCTCGCAACTCAACTGGAGACTGTATTGTTAAGAGTCAGGGGTCCAACCACTATGCATAAAAATGCAATATTGTGTAAAAAATGTTTTATTCATTGTACTTAATTTTAAAATTATTTCAGATGACGCTTTTTGGCATAATTGAAATGCTTAGTTGTTGTCTACAATAATAAAAAGCACTATATATATATATATTAGCTAGATGTACATTCTTTGAGTGCGGAAAACCTACAAGTATTTCACCAAACCTTAACAACTCTTGAACACCTGTGAGGAATTTGAAGTGACAAGCTGAGTAACACTCCCCAACACAGATCACAGCGAGAGAGGTCATCCTCCAGAAGTTAAAAAAGAAAGATGTGACAATTTGTCATAAACTTGCGCACTCCGTATCAAAAAGGGTAAGAGCAATATACTAGGACATACTTAGTAGCTACTAGAACATAGGGTTTTGAATATAGGTTTTGTACAAGTTGAATTTAATATAGGGTGTATTCATGTCTACACAACATCACAATGATCAAAAAATCCACCCATTGTTTTATTTACCCCGGTCGCTCCCATGATTGTTAATTGACAGACCTGAGATGTTTCAATGCCTGAGCAGGTGTAAGCAAGAATGTCTCCTAAGCGATTGAGGTGCTGTGTTGTTGGATGTAACAACACAATCAGCAATTGTCATTTATTTACAGCATCTGAGCTGCTAAAGATGCAGTGAATTACTTTTGTTTTTGAAGGGCACCCCCCGATCTACCCAAATACGTGATCCAGCATCACATCCAAAAGTTGTTGTTTAATTAATATGTGTGATCCTGAACCACACAACCAGTCAAAATTGAGATTTATATCTATAAAAGCTGAATAAATAAGCTGTCCATTGATGTACTTAAAATGTACGTAAAAATAGTTTTCATGTTTCTAAATATATGTATAATACACTTAAATTTTAAATCTTTCCATGAATAGTATTAGAGAACAAAAAAGTATCCAAGTATAAATACGAATATCAAATCCAGCAATTACTGCCATAAAACTGTCCTTAAAGGCATCTTCTTAGTTGGTGTCAATTGAGCTTTACATATTGATCATCAATATTTTTACTCTCACTTAGAATGTGATTTATGCAACAGCACAAATCAAAAAGGATTAATCATAAGCCAAGCAATCTCTGCTGTCACAAATTTTCAATTTAAATTCTGATGTTCATTTGGAAAAAGGTTTTAGCACAAAACTGCATTTTTTTTACTGCATTAAGGGATTATATGAAATGGTTAAAAGATTAAAAGTGTCATCATGTTAGGTCTGATTGATTGTGCTATACCAAATATAAATAGCTAGAGACACAGGTGAATGTAGCGCTTATAGTAAATGGAGTTTATTAGTTTGTTCATACGCAGTACATTTCCATAGACAACAATATTCTGATATTAACAAGATAAAGACAATATCCTGATTATGAATCTACCACATATAGATTTTTGAATACCTTAATCAGGCAAAAGTCATACTCGAAGTAAACACAAATTGGATTAAGACATGTAAATTATTACTGTTTTAGTAGCATTATGGAAGTGTACTGCAGGATGGAGATGTACACACCTTAATCACAGTTTTGGTACATACCATTACACCCCTTAGTATGTATGAAATAATCAATTGTAGTGGCATTTATAGTAAACAATATTTATTTTAAATACTTAGCCTTAAACAAATTTACTTAAAATGAAAATGAACTTTGTGATGGGCTTGCATACCTCTCATTTGGCATGAATCAATCCTGAGTAAATTGTTAGATGCTGTTTAATATTTGGTAGCTATTAAAACTATTATGTATTATGTAAAGAAGGCTTTGTCCTTCTCACATATCCAAATATATACTTAAAACAGCATCCATCCTAGTCTAAGGTGAAGGAGTAAGTAAGCAAATGATGAACAGATTAAATCAGTAATTGTCAAACTGTATTTTCACAAACAGCACAAATTAATCATTGTTGAAGACAGATACTTATAACAGCCTCGTTTAACAGCACACCTTTTACATTAATCCCAGTTATACTCTGTAAGGATAATGTACCAGTGCAAAATTTTATGTAAAAAAATGTCTCAGTATGTTCTCAACCCAGAGACGTTATGTCAACTGACATCATGGCGTGTCACTCGGGAGCCATAATCACATCTGCGTTTAGAAGAAAACGCCAAAGAGTGTATTTTGCATGCCAAGCCACTCATCCGTGCATATAGGTATGTAAGATAGCAGATTGCATCCACTCATTCAGGTTTGTGCAGAGGAGCGGAGAAGAATCCTGGCATTTTAGGCAGTTCAGGGAACAAGGGTTACATACGTAACCGAGATATTCCCTTTCAGTCAGTCACTATGAAATTCGACTGACTTTATGGGGTCCCGATGGAAAATGCCACAACCTGAACTACACTACAAAAATTGAGGCTACAATGCTAACAGGCAAGCGTGTCAGAAAAAAGTGAGCTCAATGCGTAACCTTCGCAATACCCTGTAAGCCAGTTAACGGGCATACCAGGGATGCCAGTAGTCCGGAGCACAATGATGAGAAGGTCAGGTGGAACTTTTTTTTTTGGGAACATGTTGGAAAAAACCATGGAGTACTGATACATAATGTCAAGTCTGGAGGGATGAAGAAATTCCACTACCAGAAACAGTAAAAGTCTACTCTGTCTAGTCCAAACTGTGAGGCAACGGAGGACCAGAGTTCACAAGGGGAACAACTGGGAAGGCACACGGATCCATGGGGAATGGCACTGAAAGCAGCCCCCGAGCCAGTCTCCCGCCAATTACCTGATGTTACCCCACTGATGGGAGGACACAGGCTCAACCCACAAATTTTAAAATCTTGTGAAGGTGTTAGGTGTCGCCCAACTCTGCAAGTGTCTACAACACTCCTAGTGGAATGAGCTCTAACTCCCAGGGGGCATGGCATCCACCACCCAATGAACCAACCTCTGTTTGGAGACAGTATTCCCCTTCTGCTGTCACCCAAAGCAGACAAAGAGCTGCTCAGAGTTTCTGAAACTCTGGGTGCCTTCCACGTAAATGCGCAAAGCCTAAGCATGGGCAATGCAAAGGCCATGTCAAACTGCCTTCTCAGAGGGCAGTGCTTGCTGGTTCTCAAAAGGCAGTGGTGGGAACCTTAGACACATAACGAGGCTGGGGTCTCAAGTTAACGTGAGAATCATCTAGACCAAATTCTAGGCACAATTTGCTGACTGAGAATGCCTGAAGAATCCCCATCCTCTTGATAGAAGTGTGCACAATTACAAAGTCTAAAGACATAGATATTTCAGCTCGACTGAATCAAGAAGTTAAAAGAACCATGGACAAATCCCAAGAGGGGGGTGAGGTGCGACCTAGGAGGATTTAGACTCCTTGCACCTTTCAGGAACCTGATGATCAGGTTAGCTTACCCAAGGACAAACCATCCACTGCATCGTGGTGTGCTGCAATAGCAGTGACATACCCCTTTAAAGTGGAGAGGGACAGATTAAACTTTTCCTGCAGAAAGGAAAGCATCGAAACCTGCTCTTCCTCCTCCCTGATCTTGCACAGGGTCTGTGCAAGGAGGCTCACTGGAGGAAAGGCATACTTTCTTAGACCCCGGGCCAGCTGTGGGCCAGTGTGTCCATGCTGAGAAGGAGTCTCGGACAGGGCATAGAACAACCGCCAGTGGGAGGACTCTTAGGAAATGAACAGATCTATCTGGGCTTCCCCGAATAGTCTCCAAATGAGAATCGTCTCCAAATGGCATGTGCCACTGCAGTCAAGGTCCTGTCCAGGATCCCGAGGCTGCTTTCCCGTTGCATACAGCATCTCAGCCTGTCTTGGAGGCATCTTTGTTGACTACAACATGCCTCAACACCTGTTCTAAGGCCACAACACAGCCGAGGAGTCTTTACACCCAGACGAACTTGGCTGGGTAGAGCCAGAGGGAAGCCTAATAATAAATGAGAGCAGCAATCTCAACATGGCCATGGACATGTGCTCACAGTACGGGCATAAACCACCCTCTAACCCTGTCTCAGCATGTGTACAGCCCAGACAAGTGAGGCAGCGATCGTGTCCATCATCAGAAGTAAGAAAATTACAGCACCCAGAAGCACAATGTTGGAAAGACATTTCAAAAGGCTCTCTAGATGACCATGCTTGCTGTGGGAAATTGCTCTTTTAGTTGGCGTGCCCAGGGGAGGATCTATCTTATCAATGTGTAGCAGAAGACCTCTCCGCTGGAATCCACAAACTTCACAAACCCGACAGCGTCCTCTTTCTTCTGTAGATTGTTTCTTCATTTAGCTTTCAGAAGCAATCGGCTCTAAAGCAAAAATCTGAATGAGTTGAT
This sequence comes from Enteromius paludinosus, assembly GCA_032361165.1. Lineage (NCBI taxonomy): Eukaryota > Metazoa > Chordata > Actinopteri > Cypriniformes > Cyprinidae > Enteromius > Enteromius paludinosus. The sequence continues at coordinate 23,546 of JAUMHQ010000255.1, read as the reverse complement.
GCACACCTCCATCTTATATTCCCGTATGTAGGGGGGAGTGGCTTGGCATGCAGAATCTACTCGCCAATTCTCATTGGCCTTTTCTTGTAAGCTCAGAGGTGATTGGGGCTCCCAAGTGAGACCCTATGATGTCAGTAGACGTAACATCGTAGTGACTGAAAGGGAACAGAGATGTTATGTCGTGACTAAACATTTTTTAGCTTGAGAGTCCCAATCTGCTCTGTCTTCAAGGGGATATGTCAATAACATTTAGCTAGTGGATTTTGCATGCCTGAACCACAAGGAATAAATAAACGACAGGTGCATCTACCGATCAGGTTTTACGCTGAGGAGCCAAGAAGGACCAATTCTCTTCTCTGTCTACATGGCATGACTAGGATCATGCATTACAACTACTAGTTCAAGCTGCGCAGACACTGTAGAATCTCATGAAGGTGTTTGGTTTTGCCCAGCCCACAGCTCTAAACTGTTTGCCAGAGAGGTGCTGTGCACCAGTGTATAGGAGGAGGCTAAAAGGAGTGCTTTTAAGGGACACAGCAACGCCAAGGCTGGATTTACCTCCTCCAAGGGCAGTGCTTGCAGGTTCAACGCCTGAATATGAAAAGGCATGGTGGAAACCTTGAGCATGTATCCAGTACGGGGTCTCAGGACAACCTGAGAGTAGGCCGGCCTGAACACACGGCACTCTTCGCTCACCAAAAATATTTGGAGGTCCTTGACACTCTTAATGGAAATGAGTGTGGTTAGGAGCTTAGCAGACAGAAACGTAAGCTCAACTGAGTCAATCGGATCAAACAGATCTTTTTGAGGCCAGCCAGGACAGTAGAGAGATCCCAGGAGTGTTTGGAGAGGCAAAGTGTTCACTTCCACCCTGAGACTCACCGATTCTCAGGAAAACATGGCTGTCAACTTTGTGTATGAATATTTATTCCGACCCGGCCTTGTGGAGAAGAAATCAATCGCCCACTCTGCTCCGAAGCAAAAATCTGATGAGTGGATGCATTTATACTGCTCAGGCATGCACAAAAACCACTAGCCAAAATGGCGTTTTCTCTTAATGTCAGAGGGAACTGGGGTTCTCAGGTAAAGATTAATTATCAATTAATGTAGCCGCTTAAGCTGCACTGTACTAACTATGACAGGCAGTTGCTGTTTACTTATTCAATTTATCTACATAAAATATACAGTAAGTAACACTTCAGTATAGAGACCGATTCTCATTATTACCTAGTTGCTTGTTAGCATGCCTATTATTAACATACTGACTATATTGGCATTCCTATTATTAACAGCAGATTCATCACAAGAGATTAGATTAGATTATTTTTAACAGTCTCTTTAATACTGTCGAGGATTTGGCTTTCCAGATGAGGTTTTGCGTTCCTGGCAGGGGCCATTTTTGATTTATTACAGAGGTTAGGTGGGTAAATTACCAGGTAAGACAACTTAGAAAGAGAAAGTCAGGTCAAATGTACCATATGTACCTTTCGAAATGTGGAATGCTAAAGAATAACCGTTGACTTGTCTTCCTCATAGACGATACAGGTGACCCCATTAGACAAGGTCAAAGCGAGCAATGAATGTGAGAAGAGGTGATGGAGCTAGTGGATTACAATCAGGATGTCTTTTGCTTTGTTCAAGGGTTCACCTTGATGATCCAGCATGGAACTCACTACCCAGGTAAAACTGTGAACCAGCACTCCTTCAGAATATCAGAGGCTCAGAGAAAGGCTATTAAAGAAGAGTGAGCAAAATACAGGAGCATAGCGGTATTCCAAAGCACCTGGTCTAGCCCCATTGTAGTGGTGTCCATTACCCTAGCCCACAACAAGGGATCTCAAAGGGTATTGGCTGGTGCCTCTGTCCCAAAGTCTAAAGAGAATATGCCCTTTGCAATTTGAGAGGGGCTGCATCGACTTGCATTGGGCCCGCAAACTTCCAGAGGTTATGGGGCCAGGTCAACAGCCTGGGAAAGTGTTGTAAGCTTGATACAGAGAGTATAAAACTTCAAGAAGCAGAGTTGACAGCCAATTAAAATGCAAATGGGAAAAAAACAAGATTGGCTATGATGACATCTGGATACACCACTGGAAGAGGCCTAGCTAAACCACAGGAAGCTTAAGTTCAAGCCATTCAACAGTTGCCTAGGCCCAGCACAGCAAAGTAAAATCTTTCTTTTTTCTTTCCAACTACCATAGAAGATTTGTGATTAATTTCTCTAGCATGGTCATATTTTTTTACAGTCCTAAATCCGGAGATGTTCCACAATGGTGATATGGACTGAGAAAGTCAAGGAAGCGTACTACAATCTAAAGTCAGCATTATGCTCACATCCCATCCTGAAAAAACACCTAGTTACACAACATACATTTTAAAGTTGTCAACATAGGCAGAGTTTTACATTTATGCTTGGGGGGGCACCTACCGGAAGACCACGATCTCAGTTTTTTTTCCTTTTGCATACATCATACCATATTTTCCACTTAGAATTATTTGCAGCCTATGGAGCCCCTTAAGGGACATGGTGGAGGAAAAAAATCGGGGTGGGTAAAAAAAAATTCAAGAATTTTTGTTTTTCAAAATGTTTGCGTTCTTTGCAAAACATTTGCGTTATCTGGCATAACCAATTGATCTCAGATAAACACTTTCTGTTTACTTCAAGCTTCCAGTGTATTAGACAGCTCCGTAATGGAGCAGTTCTACATTAGAGGCTGCTGCGACTGAAAGCGGGAGCGATCATAACGCGCACCATCAACTGTCAATGTTATACACTGACCGGTGGCTGCAGTGCCGCTTCAAGTCGAACACACGATGTCTGTGCCAACAAAAGCACGAAGCACAATGCAAATGCCTCGCGAGAGAACAACAGGTGTGATCGACATGAAGCGGCGCTACAGCCATATCCGATGCATTTGACAGCTGATGGTTCTATATGCGCGTTATGATCACTCTCGCTGCAGCACCGTCTCTAATGATGTAGAACTGCTCCATTACAGAGCTTTCTAATACACTGGAAGCTTAAAATAAACAGAAAGTAAATTAAAATTAACTTGGCCATAATTTACTCGTTTAAATTATATGATAATGCAAATAAAATGAGACAATGTGAAAAAATACAAATAAAAATAAATAAATTCATGTTTGACAACATTGATTGGCTCTGGTCTGGGGGGGCAGTGCCCCCCCTGGCCCCCCCTAAACTCGGCCTATGGTTGTCAAATATTAATATTGTGCACCAAACAACACAAGTCTAAAAAAAGGCAGTTACCATAAACTTGTACTGTTCAGGCTATTATATAGAGTGGTGATGGGTGGAGGTGGTCTGGACTGGAATTAAGAATGACTAAGGTTAAACTCAGCTGACATAGTTCTAGTAAAAAAACGATGTTCACTTGAACTCACCCACAGATGTGACACTTGTACTCTCTCATGCCTAGATGTCTCTTTACATGGTTGCGGGCATCACCAAGCTGAGCAGTAGCAAAATTACAGATTTTGCACATGAACGGTTTAGATCCTTTAGAGAGAAGAAAAAAAACAAAAAAAAAACAATTAAAGAAATAAAACATGCTCTTCATCACATTGGCCAAAGGGGTGAGTAAATGATTTTCAGTTCAGAGTTTATAAGCTAAATGTATCACGTATCAACTACAATAAGGTGGCATACCTTTTGTTCACATTATCCTCTACAGTGGAACATTACTAGGGGTCCAAGCACTGAAGTTTATATTATTATTATTAGTAACAGTGCATATCTATTCATTTATTTTGATTTGAATTGTTTTTAATGCTAACACTTATAGGATGATGTTTGTACCTTTAGTAAAGTAAGTAAAACTACATATTTGTTCTTAACTGATGTATAACATCAGAGATTAAAAACACCATGCTTTACAATGCTTTAAGGTTCATTCTGAAGAATTAAGATTTTTCATTATGGTTTCAGAGTTCTGAGGACTGCTTAAGGTTATTGGTTAGAACAAAAGAATAAAAAGAAAAAAGGTAAATGTATTTAAATATTAAATGTATTAGTCAAAGACTAGAGCTTGAAAGTTTTCAATCTGAAACAAAACTATATATTAAATTACAGACATCTTGTAATTTAGAAATAATATTGTAATTAAAAGATGCATGGCATCTTTGTTATTTCTTTTACCTCTCAGTACTGTTAATGCCCTGCCTGTCTAACAGTTTTTAATTATTGATTAATATAATTATTTATTTTGTGTGGTACAATGATGTTTGTCTTTCTGTTTCTCCACATATGGAAGCTCAACTAGAGTGACCATGAGGTTCTTGGTCCCTACTCTAACCAAAGCCCTTCTCCATTAAACCTCAGGGCTTGGTTTTAGCTCTGATATGCATTTTCAGCTGTTTAGACTTATTAAGAAATGTGTGCCTTTCTAAATCAAACTCATTCAATTGAATTTGCAACAGGTTAGCTTAATCCGAAGGATAGTATCATCTACTTGCAATATCAATGATCCAGAGCTAAATTTGAGCTGTCCAGGATATATATTGAATACTTATGCAATGGAATTTGTTTTGAACAACTTTGCAAATATGTTAAAATCCTATTTTATGTTTTGTCATTATGGTGTATGGAGTGTAGACATTAAAAAAATATATTTTAAAGTAATTTATACGGTGGCCGAGAGAGCTCAACGCGCTGCAAACTTAAGAAAACACATGCAAACAGAAAAAAACACATGCACACTGCAAATTCTCACAACACAACCAAACACAGAGAGGCGCTGCAAACATACAAATGCGCTGCAAACAGCACGGACCACAACGGAGGACCTGGGGACCTCAAAAAGTGACGAACCCATCTGGGACCTGATTATTTGTTTCGTTGCTTTTGGTCAGAGCAGATATGTTGTCGCTGAACTAAAAGTTGAATTTTTTTAATGTTTATGTTAACAACCTGATCATACGATCTTGTGGATATTATTAGACAAATCTGACGAATACTTAACTGTGAAACATTAATTTAATGCTATGTTAGCTATAGTTACTCTCAGATGGGTTTGTCACTTTTTGAGGTCCCCCTGAAACATTTCCGTTGTTGTCTGTGCTGTTTGCAGTGCGTTTGTGTGTTTGCAGCGCATTTCTGTGTTTGGTTGTTTATCAAGCAAATAATTACCAAAAGGAATTAAATGTACTATGCTGCTTGTAAATATTTTGATGATTAAAGGCTCAAACAGAACATGATTCAAAACTGTGATTCAAAGAGGTTTTATGCAAATATCTAATGGTAAAGATAGGAAGACATACCTGTGTGTGTGCGAATGTGAGCCAGGAAAGCCATGGAGTTGCTGCTCTTGCATACTTTGCCGCAGTACTTGCACACATTGCCCTGGTTTTCCTGCCGCTCTCGGTTGATCTGCTCTGTGTCCTCCAGCACATATTTGTTCACTTCTCTCAGCAGTTCCTCATGTTTCTCTTTGATATGCACGAACAGCTCCTGCTCAGTTTGGCAGGGCTCACTGCATCGGACACATTTAAAGCTGGCACCTCCTTCTGGAAGATCTTCAGTGCTACCATGCTCATTGCGCATATGTGCTGCACTGCTTAAGTGCTGCTGTAGGTTACTCTCGGTGTAGAAGGACTTTCCACACAACAAGCAATGGAAATGTTTCTCCTTTGATGGATGCTTCATGGAGATATGAACATTTAGTCCACTTAAGCCATCAGCCAAAAAACCACAGTCCTCACAACGGATACGTGGAACTGGTTTGGTAGTCTTGGTCTCAGGTCCAACCAGTGCTTTAGGCTTTTTGATGCCCTGCTGGTTTAACACACCTATAGTTTGTTCTTCATCATGTGATGCCTGCTTGTGCTCTCCTAATGTTTTTAAGGGATAGATGCATGCATCAAACTTTATCGCACTAATGTGTTTCTCACTGGAGGGACTGTCATCTCCCATTTCAGTAATTTCGTCTTCAAATAAATTTTCCTCAGTCATGTCCTCCAGCATCGCATCTTTCGCCATCGTCATTGACTGGACCATGTCAGACACGTTTGATTCAGCTGGATTAGTAGAGGATTCTTCATTGTCTACAGAAGTACTCTTTTCAGCAGACTGTATTGCTTCATCTTCATTTGCACAATTCTCTTCACCCGTCTTTGCTGAATCATCTTCATCTTTAGTTGTGGTGCTTGAAGATGTCAAAACAGTACTGTCGTGGAAGACTTCTGATTCTGTTATTGTCTCTGGGTCTTCAACGGTGGACTTCATGGTCACCGATGCCTGAACAGTGTTCGAGCTTTGGTTCTGTTTTTTCAGGTAACACTCACGTTTTTGCTTGTGTTTTTCTGTTGCCATATGTCTAAACATCTCTCTACGAGTTACAGTGTAGTAGCTGCATGCTAAGCAAACAAATTCAAAGTCTTTTGTGTGTTTGCGTCGCACATGGAGAGCCAGAGATTGAGTTGAGTGAGCAACAAAATCACATTGAGTACAGATATTACTCAGGTCATACTTGCTTTTCTTACATGGTACACTTGAGTTGTTTTTGTCCTCTTCATCAATAGGTGTCTCAGTCACTGATAATTTGTCATCCATTTCTGCCTCACTTATCTTTGCTTGACTTGGCTGCTCAGCATCCAGCAGAACTACACCACTGCATTCACTTCCGGCTGCTTCCATTTTATTGACGTGTTTTTTAGTTTCACAGTGGCGGTCCATGTCACCCTTGGTTACACAGTAATAGTTGCACAGCTTACAAACAAAGCTGTACAACCGACTGTGCCTACGTCGTATATGGACACTGAGGTTGGTGGCATTGGAAGCAACAAGCCCACAATGACTACAAACAGTCACATTAGATGTCTTCGGCCTGCCTCGCTTTCGTTTGTGCACAGAGCTTTTCCTTACAGCTTCGGTTTGCTCTGGAAGGATATATTCTATTTCCTGAACCCTCTCAGCTTCTTTAGAGCACTCCTCTTGAGTGTCACTTTCATTCATGTCTTCGTCCTCCCTTTGATCCGAAAGAATCACAAGGATTTTTTCAACACAGTCTTTAAATAAAGGGCTAATGTCTTTCTCTTTGGCTGCCTGTTGGTGGACTTCTTCTGACAGATGAACCTCCATGGCCTCTTTGGTGGTGGTGTAATAATGGCAGGCACTGCAGTGGAAACGGTGCTCCACTGGATGCTGCGTTTTAATGTGCTGTGCTAACATTACAGAGCTGTTGGCTGTGAAGGTGCACTTGTCACATTGATGTTGAGCCTTGGCTTCATTCGGTTGTGTCAGTGGTGATTCTTGTGGTGTCTTCTCTGTCAAATCCCGATTCTCCAACATCTTTTGTATGGGCAAATTGCTCATGCACTGCTTCCCATGATCACACTTTGTAACACAAGAGTAGCTACAGACATTTTGCTTTTTATTATCTTGCCTCTTAATATTCGTGTCTGGACTGTGTCCATCCATGACTTCATGTGCGCAACAAGAAAATGCATTAGGCTTTGAATGCCTTAGTCTTTTATGATTGTCATCATGCCCAATAAAGCTATCGTTTTTATTGGTTTTCAGTTTACTTCCCAAATGAAAACTGCAGCCTGCTTGCATATCATCACCATCTTCACAGGTCTCATTTGTGTCTTCACCATCCTGACACCTACACGTAGTGGGCTCAACTATTTCCAGCAACATCTGAGTGGGACTTGTTCTTCCATCCTCAGAAGCATCCACAACCTTCTCAGATATTACAACCTCATCTACAAGGAGCTGATGTGTATGTTCACTCACTGTTTGAACCATGTGGGTATCTGACTGATTGTTCTCCTCTGACAGAGACACGGAAGTACTGTCTAGTTGCAACTCTGAAAGGTGTGATTGGTTTTTACTTTCTTGTAATTGTTGTGTGTTCTGCGATAGAATTAACCCTGGTGCAGTAACTGTGTCAGACACTGTATCATTTTGTAAGCCTCCTTTATGAGAGTGTTTCCTTGTTGAGTGAATTTTCAGTGCAGTTTGAGTTTTTGCAACAAAATTGCAAAAAGAACAAACCAAAGCATCAGTTGTTTCTCGAGAGCCATGTTCATTAGACTGTATGGCTTTGGACGTGTCCTCCACCGTAGCTGTACCAGCATGTTCACTTACTTCTACAATATTTATACATCCTGAATTGCCAGATGATTTAACACTTTTTGGTGCAGATGAAACATCTTCAGTCATAGTATCATTGGCCTTTTTCTTATGTTGATCCTGGTCCTTTGAAATCTCCTTTCCGGATCTTAATTTCCGTTTTGGATTGTCCATGTTGCTGATGGTTCACAAGGAATATTAACTAAACTTCATTTTTCTGAGAAAAGAACGCTGTAAAAAAGAAAAAAAGAGAAAACAATATTAACATAAATAAGTGTACATGGTCAAATAAATGAGGGAAAATGTATGGCAAATTGTTGCCGACTCAATTTTGGACACTTGGGTTGAAAGAAAATCAAAAAATTCTAAAGAAATATTATCAAGTAGCCTAAATGTTTTAATGATGTTCCTGCTATTTTAGAAAAAGAAAATCAGAGTTCTTTAGTATTTTTTAAGAGCAACTATTTTTCTTGAGAAAAATCACAGGATTTAGTTTTCATTGATTCTGTACAGTTTCTTGCTTTGAAGACCTGTGGGTGTGGTGTTATCGTTAATATTGAAAACAAGTTTTTTACATCTTTATCATCAGCTTTATAGTTATCGTTCTTGGTGTGAATGGGCTTTAGGACTGCTTTTTCTAATTGATCTTATCAAACTTGTGTTTGACAACAATTTTTTGTTTGGTTTTGATTTCCAGGGTCAGTGTGGGCTCTAAAATGACTCTGAGCTTTGCCTCTGTATTCTGTGGGCTGTTTGAAGAACAGTTTGTTTACAATTCAGAATGTAATCCATTTATTGTGAAAGCCATTTATGGACAATATATTTTTACTATGGTCATCTAGAAGGATCTAATTCGTTTGAGACTACTTTATTTCATAAACCCACAAAACATCACACTTTTATATGCGCCATGGAATTGCCCTATTCCTTTTAAACCTTCTGTGCCTACAGTATCTCTCAATTTAGTTAGTGTTCATAGGATTTGGATCAGAGAGAAGGATTATCAATATCCTGCTGAAGTTATGACCAATTCATTTAGGCAGAGATCAGAAAAAGAAGAGTGGATTCAAACTGTAATAAATCATTTCAGCAACACATCTCAAAATGGTCTCATCAAAATACCTATAGAAATGTATCATCATTTATTCATTTATATTCTCCATTAGCTAAGGAAACAAAGGCATTATTTAGAAATACTGGTACATTGTCGATAGTGATCCTATTTTGCAAATGGTTTTTGCTAAACAACCTTGGGTAGTCTATAAGAGTAGGGTAGTGTACTCATTTTTTTTTTTTTTTTTAAATAATATACCTTCTCCAAATGGGCTAAGGTATCCTGACCTGACTTCCCAGTATGAATTAAACATTACATTACGTGTGTACTTAGTAATGATCACAACACCCAATTTTGGTTAAAATAAGAAGGATAGTACTTTTCTCTAAATCACAGCCCTCACTACAGGACAGTTGACTCAAAAAGCCATTTCATGGACAGATGTGGGCTCTTCCTTCTTTATTACTACACCAACTAAGCAGGTAAAAGGTCTGGAGTTGGTTCGAAGAGTGCGATTCGCATTTGGAAGCTGTTGCTGTGAACCCACATCATGCAGTCAACGGAGCTCTCCATGCATGTGAAAAAGACAATTGTTAGGCTTCTGAAACAAAACATATCCATCAGAGAGATACCAGGAACATTCAGAGCGGCCAGGTCAACAGTTTGGTAAAACATCTAAAAAAAGCCAGAGCTAAAATGCTCCCCCCGACTGAGCATGCACTTCACTTGCTGAGGACAAAACTAAAAAGGTAGAGAGACCTACAAAGAGCAACAACTGAAGTCAGCTGCAGTAAAGGACTTGCATAGCATCACAAAGGAGGCCAACCAAGTCTCTGGTGATGTGCATCAATGCTTGGCTCAAGGCAGTTATTGCCTACAAAGCATTTATGATTATACATTTATTAAAACCTTTAAGTGCCTGCTTTTAAGTGTTTGTATTTTACTTACAGCATGTCTACACCGGACGCGACCGTTGTTGCACCATACCATAACAGCTAAAGGCTGTATACACTGGACACGAAGCAGGCCTACATTAATTAGAAATTCCAAATTCTCCTAATATAGCCAATAACTGATGTTTTTGACCAGATCTCTGGCTATACTCAATACATGGTCATTGTCTTTCAAAGCAAACCCCATCCGTTACACCACTGCTTCCCTCCTCCATCATCACAGTTAAACAGTAGCCCATCTACGGGAATGCACTCACTTCTGAATTGTGATTAGGGAAAATGCATCTTCGATAGAGGTGTGTGATATTGACAAAAAAAATACTATTTTTTTATTTATTTTATTGATTATGATTATTATTAGGCATTTAGATGTATTTGTAGACAGCGTGAGGGTAAGAAAGTAATGATATAATTATTTTTTGTTTGTTTTTTGGGATGAACTAGCCCTTTAAGAGTGTTTTTCTCCCCCCCCCACCATAAAAAAACCCTGAAAGTTAGTGAGCCTTTATATTTTCTCAAACATAAGACTAATCGCACTATAGAAATATTTCTTTCTTTTTGGTGTTTTCGTTGTTCTACAAAAAAAAAAGCTATTTTTACTACCTACCTGTCAAATATCCATTTATACTTTGAATACATTACCTAAACCAAGAACCATATTAATCCTTTTCTTTACTCTGATTGTTTTCGTATTTTCATATTATATGCATTTCAATCATTGTCTTGATTTGTTTAGGAATCTGAAGTTGTCACTTTTATCATAGTTATGTGTTATGTATCTCTCTTTTTGTCATGCGGTTTATCATGTGTTGTATCCAAGTGCTCTCTGTTGTTTGCCTCTTTAGGACTAATTGCTGCTGTTTCCCCATCTGTAAGTCGCTTTGGATAAAAGCGTCTGCTAAATGAATAAATGTAAATGTAAATGTGCTCATCTGTATATGTGTTCACTGTCTCCCACACGTGGTGAGAACATGAGGACTTTGTACAGTTTGCATTAGTTGTGCATCCTCAGCTGGCTGACCTTTCCATATAATGTTTATATTTAAAATATATAAAATTAGGAATTATGTCACATAATGAAATATTTATTGTTACTTCTGTAAAGGCAAATTAGATTATTATGGTATTTCTTTCAGTGCTTTCAGAATCTTTACTTTTTTTGTTTCAATCATTCCAAATGGCAGTATAGACATGTTTTTTAACATGTATTAGCATCCTATTAAATATTATTCAAAACATATCACTTTAGATAAAAGTATTTGTATAATGCCCCATGCTGATGAGCTTTTTACCCATTATGAGATAAAAAACACCCACCTTGCAGCCTTATACATTTAAAAAAGTCTAAACTAAATCTGTTGCTCTATCAAATGTTTTTTATTTATTTACTTACTTTTTGGTAATTTATTAGGTATGCCGGTGCATCAGGCTGCTGCCTAGCTGTTTTATTTATTTATTTATTTTTTTTACACACCTGATTCAGATAATCATCTTATTAGCAGAGCACGAGAGCCATAAGCCTTACTAAGATATAATCAATTGTGTTTATGTTAATCCAAGATGGATTTTGACATACTTGTGTGTATTGTAATAATTCATTCAGCTGTATGGGAGTCGTTTTGTAATTAAGTTTGAATGAATAAATGAATGTCTTTTTTAGTCACTTTTTGTGTCTGTTAAAATCTGAAAATAATTACACAACACATTAGATTCTGACAGATCAGTAACTTTGATAGTATGCGAGAAAGAACATGGGGGTTAAGGTTTGGAAGTCTTTAAAACGTCAAATAAACTTTTAGATATTGTTTGTGTTCGGTGTGGTATTTTAATATTTAAGTTACAATGTCTCTTCAATATTCTGTTGTATAATAAACTACACACCTTTTAAGTGATCACTGTAATGCATAATGAAATATTCAAAACAACAGAAACTTGTTTCTGTAACTGCAGTTATGGGTTTAATATCGCTGCGATTGTACTGTATCAATTCAAAACATAATTCAGACTAGCGTGTTCTAGCAATAGAAGAGCAAAAGCGAGATTCACTTGTGCAGTTTTGTTTGGACGAAATTGTTTGTTTCGAGAAGATGACAGGAAAAGTTGAATAAATAATATTAAACTATAAATCGTGCTTTAGGCTGTGTACTTGTTTTTTTTCTGACATGAAACAGTTTACTTTTTACTTCCTATTGCTTGTGACTCTTTATTTTACTGACGTTGTTTTCGTCCAGTCAAAAGGCTAGTTTCTTGCGTTCGACCAATTGAAACAGAGGAAAGGCGGGTTTTCGTTTGAGTACTGAAAACGACGGCGGCACAGAGGCCCCAAAAGCGCATTATACTTGACTTACAAATGCTTCAAATTACGCTCTGCTTAGCGGCAGGAACATCGTTAACATGCACATTTCACGCTTCTAAACATCAGATCTGTGTTTAAGTTGTCAATAAAAGTTCTATTTAAACGCCTTTACCTGAAATGTTGATCGTATTCTCTCACTTCGCGCGTTCTGCTCTTGGTCACAAACGGCACACCGTAGTGTGCTAGCTGTTACGTCACGACTGAATTGAGCGCAGCCAGAGATGTTTGCATTAAGAGAGGAGATGCGAAGCTGAAACTGGTTCGTATAGATCACGTGCTCCAATCGCTCTTCCCGACATGGCTCACTGAATGATTTATCCACCACTCCATATCTTTTATGGTGCAAAGCGTTTGACGGCAGTGATGGGAGAAACGATCGTTTTCGAAATTCTGAATCAACTGAACTGCTCCCAAAACGATTTTTCTAGGCGCTGGACACGCCACAAGTATGGCGGCATCTGCTGGTCAAAACGTGCTGCTCAAAAAGGGTTTTCAGTAATGTACAAATAGTTATAGGGGGAACCAAAAATTGTAAGCTTGCTACTTCAAGTCAAGTAATTTGTTTTTTTATTCTTTTATTTTATACCTGTAAATAAATATATTTTATAAACCGTGTGTTAAAGTCATTTTTATCTGGCGCTGATGAAATGTAAAACCTGCGTACCCCATAATGGACACATTTAATTTTATTTACTTACAAATGCTAGTTAAACTGCTCAGATTATTATTTTTTTATTCATTAAACAAATTTTTTTTTTATAATCTGCGTCCACACAGATTATTTCCATGTCACAAGGAAAGGAAAGATAGATCATGTCACCTTCACTCGTTCTGGCGCCCCTAGGGATCGGCAGCACCCTTAGCATTTGCCTTTTCTGCCCATGCCCAGGGCCGGACCTTTGAGAAAGTAAGGTAAAATATGACAATTTTTTTCCCCAAAATGTAACCTCATTTTTTTTTATCATAACAGGTCTTTTGTCCTAGGTTCACCTTTTACTTTTTCTTTTATTTAGCCTAATAGTTGCTAAGATTATTTGATTCTGTCTCTGCTTTCTTGGAATTGAAATTATCATAGTTGGATAGTGTTTTTTTTCTTTCTTCTTACACTTAAGTGGATGTATGACTAAATAACCTATGAAGCAGTGCTGTTAATAGTAAAGCCTCAACAACACTAATTACCTGGTAATATTAGTGTGAAAGAAAAAACGCTAAAATACTATTTACAGTCTGTCACAATAGGACACTTATTTTGCTGACAACAAGGCTCAATACTCTTCGGTCAAACCAATACTTTGTAAACATGCATTTAAACAGGGTTATTCATTACAAAATTAATATTCTCAGCCATTTTTATCTTCCCTTTTCTGTTCTTCTTTTTCTCTTCTATATGACTTGTGTAAGGCAGTGAGAGAACTCACAGATTGCTCTTTGACTATAATTATGATTATTTGTCATCATTATGAGATACCTCCTCCTTTCACATTGTAAAAACTGCGAAGAAGTGTTGTCTTTTTTTAGTGCAGGCAGCCTCAGCTGTGAATGATTCAGTGCCCCGAAGGTTAATTTTCAATTTGCACTGTGAAAGGTTACCATTACAATTTGACCTGCAAATTGCATCTTCTTGCTAATGAACTATCATTTAATTTTGGCTTCTTTTGTCATTAAACTTGCTGTGACTACCATCTGTTTATTATTTAGTTCATACATGACTACACAGTCTGTCTGAGTCAGCTGGTCTGGCAGAGCTCTTTGTTAATATCTGCCAGTACCTGAACTACGAGAAACATACAAATGCAGTACAGCCACGTCTACTAAACCTGTTAATAATTTTACATGCTGATATCCATGTTATCTAACAGGTCAAAATGTTTTGTAATTGACCTGAATTTGCAGTTTATAAAAAATTCATAGAAATTTCCTTTGGATCTCGGTTCTATGACTAATTCTGAGAATAATATTTTATGATATTTTTGTTTACTTTGCCAGGATATACCAGTCAACTTTTTTCCTTTTTTTCCTGTGTACCATTCTATGCTGCTATCATCCTGTATAAATATCTTTCTGTATTTCTCCCGTAATTTTAATCTTTCTATTAAAAAAATCCTACTGGGCATATTTGATGTGTTTGTTACATTCGCCTATATTAAAACACTGTAATTTGTATGGCACGAACCTCATTATATGAATCATCACATATTCCACCGTGTTCCAGTTGCCAGATCTTGTATGAAATGCATGCTTCTCACTAAATCATATACATTTTAACCCATTTGTGACTTGCACTTGGCAACCTATAACTGTAACGATTGAGGCGTGACGATGAAATGGGGATCCAAATGCAGCCTTTAATGAGAGCGTGGTCATTAACAGCAAAAAACAATGGCAGAGGCAAGGCAAAAGAGCCATCTAGAAAATCAGGCAATCATAAACAAAAACAGTCCAGGGATCAAAACATGAATACAAGGAATCACGGAAAACTGAGAAGAGCTATACAACTTTCAGTCACCAGCCCCCTCTAAGTGAGTGTTTGCTACTTTTAAAATCCTGCTAATAAGAGACAGCTCTGAACTGATGAGAGACAGGTGATTGCAATTTATAACATGTCGAGGCAGAGGATTATGGGAAATAAAACCCAGGGTGAGTGCAGAGCTCATGGGCAACTCTATACATATGAAAATTGTTGCATTATATGTCTATCATTGAGAATGAATTTGAAATAGTTTTTTTCAGTAAGCCCTGGTCTTTCTGTTTAAATCAATGCCAGAATTGACACTTATTGTTATGCAGAAAACACACAGTTGTAAATGTGAATCAGAAGTTAACAACTAAGATACAGTGCCCTCCACTAATATTGGCACCCTTGGTAAATCTGAGCAAAGGTGGCTGTGAAAATAAATCCGCATTGTTTATCCTTTTGATCTTTCATTCAAAAAATTCACACAGTTCTAACCTACATGTATCATTAAACTAAAACAATTGAAATCAGGGAGAAATACTTGTGATGAAATAAATGTTTTTCTGCAATACTTGTTGACCACAATTATTGGCACCCCTAGAATTTTTAATGAGTAAAATATCTCTGAAGTATATTCCCATTCATGTTCACAATTTTGAGCAATCCAGGGTGATTATGGATATGAAATTATCCAGCCATGGTTTCTTGTTCTACAGACATATACATAGGAGGGAAAAAGCCCAAATTCCTTAAATCATCACCATGAGAAAAAACTAATAATATATTTATTATGTGCAGCAAAAGATAATTGAGCTTCAACAGCTAGTGAAGTGGTTTTAAGAAAAGAGCTAGAGCAGTGAAAACTAGATAAAAAAGTTTGTTTTGACAAACATTAAGTAGGCTTGAGAAAACCGGAGATAGAAGTTTGAAAAAGTTTGAAAAGTTTAAGAAGTTAAAAAACTTTAAAACAGTTTAAGAATTTTTAAAAGTTTAAGTTTGATGTTTTCAGTTTGAAAGAGTTAGAAAAAGTCAGATAGATAGATACAGGGCTCTCAAGTTTTGAAGACAGGCAAGAGTGACATCTCATTCACTCAGCCCCACAGTCCTGCCGGTTCCATAGCGAGAGCGGCGCGGCCAGAGAAATGTTGGACGCTGCGGTATATTAAATATATTATAAATATTTTTTTCTGCATGAGAAATACAATGTGTGGCGGGAGTGTGTGACAATAGACCGAAATGAGTGACTGTCACGCTCAATGAGTGACATTTGAGAGCCATGTAGATAGATAGAAATGGTCAGATGATATTGTGACAGACTCTCAGAGGCGTTCGGATCCATTTGCAAGGCTTTAATCGGAAACTCAGACAGGCTAGAAGTACAATCGCCGGCAGACAGGTACAACATGGATAATCCAATAGAATGGTCAGTAAACAGGCAGTAGTCAGATAGGCAGGCAGCAGTAATCGTAAACAGAGGAGACAGTCTGGGATCAAACACAGAAAAACAGTAGAAAACGCTCTGAAATATCACCATGGACAGATATGACTTCGCGAAGATGTAAAGAAAGTCCGCACCTTATAAAGGCGGATAATCAGAGTTGTTAGCATGACTAGGAAGTTACTAACACGTTTTTAGCATGATTAGCATGTTGCTAGCATGTTTCTAGCATGATTAGTAAGTTACTAGCATTTTTTTAGCTTGTTGCTAGCATGATTAGCAAATTACTAGCATGTTGCTAGCATATTTCTAGAAATAGTCAGAGGATGCATACTCAGCAAATTTACAAACACACATAAACACTTTATAAAGGGGAGACAATGGGACAAACGAGGGGGCGGAGCTGATCAATTGGCATTGAAACTAACAAGCTGGGTGGATACAAAGTGGGCATGGAAACAAAGGGAGACATAATAAATCATAATAAAAGTCACTTTTCCACAAAAGGGAGTCACTGACAGGCAACATAACATATACATGATGAATATTTTTATGAATAAAAAACACCGACCAAACAAAGAAAATGTTGAAGGATTTCGCTATACTGTAACCCAGGAGAATATAGTTTTCCTTTGCTAAAGTATGCGCATGTGCATATACAGAGAGATTGCTTGCGGAGAGAGATGTGCAGACGCAGGTTAACAAACTCTCACCCCTTCCGTGACTTATGTCTTCCGCCATTTTAGAGAGTAAGTATACGCTTTCCTCTAGCGTGAAATACATTAAAGCTTGCGTATACGGTGTGTTGTGATGCTCTCTTAAATGGCAGAAGATGTAAGTCACGGAAGAAGAATGGATAGAATAAATTTTGTTATTTTTGTTTTCTTTGCGCAAAAAAGTATTCTCCTAGCATTGCAAAACTGAAGTTGAGCCCCTGGTGTCACATGGACTGTTTTACCAATGTTTTTACTACATTTCTGGACCTGGATCATTGCCAGTTGTGTTGCTGTCTATTGAGGACCAAATGGCTCTCTGATATCATCAGAAATAACTTAATTCATGTTCTGAAGATGAACAAAGGTATTATGGGTTTGAAACGACATGAGGGTGAGTCATTAATGACAAAATTATAATTTGTGGGTGAACTAACCCTTTAAGGCTTACAAATAATGGTGAAAAAGAAAATAAAAAAAATTATTTCCACATAGACTTATCTATTTATATGACTATAATGTGTATTTTGTAATTATTGTATAAGATACAGTGGGTACGGCAAGTATTCAGACACTTTTTCACTCTTTGTCATATTGCAGCCTTTTTCTAAAATTTTTAAGTTAATTTTACCCTCATTAAATGTACACTCAGCACATTTGACATTTTTGCAGATTTATAAAAAAAGAAAAATGAAATATCACATATTCCCAATTTTGAATACTCCAGGGTGATTATGAACATAAAGCAACCACACTTCCTCCTCATCATGCAAGTGACTGTGCCATCAACGTAATTCCAGGGTCCATGCCCCCTAAAAGCTGAATATTCCCACTGTCCCAGCCTGACTCAGAGACCATGAGGAGTTATATCAAAGAAGAACTAGCCAAAGGCTTCATTCCGCCCTCTAAATCCCCTGCATCGGCTGGATTTTTCTTCATGAAGAAGGAGAGTGGCTTCCATAGGCGGAGGGTGAACCAACTCCAGGGTAAGGCTAAAAACAGCCAAATGTACTAAACATCGTATACCCGTCTTTTTAGGCAAGAACCAAACATAGGTGTCATGTAGGCTAATAAAACACGTTTAATATGACAGAATTTGTATTAAACGTGATTACAATTTAATTAACAAAATAATAAAAATAATAACTATAAATAGATTTTTTTTATAACATTTCCTTTCCATGGTTATTCAAACAGCGAATTAATTATACATAGAATGTGATATTATCACTAACTTTGATCTATCACGAACACTGTCAAAAATAAATAATAAAAAAAATAAAAAAAAATAATAGAGCTAATTATAATAACTGTTACGATGAGAGAGCTGAGGAGGTATTTGGATTTAAATGCAAGCTGTTTAATAGAACACGGGGCAGAAACAGACAATCAGGGTCATCACCGATGAACAACAATATCAGAGACTGAGCCCAAAGAGTAATTAGTGTCCATGCTTGAGTCAAGCGAGGGGTAGACAGAATCCAGAGAGCAAGACGAGAGCCATAATCCAAGGCAAGCGGGGTCGATACCAGGAGATCCAAAACAAAGAATACAAAAGACTAGGGACACGGAGAAAACACAATAGCACTCTCCAGAACACTGTGACAACAAACGATGAATCGCACCTACACAAACACATACGGGGATTTATATACACCTAGAAATTAGGTCAGTGGGAGGAGACAATGAACCTTCATGACAACACGTAGGAAGAGCGGTAACCAGAGTTCATAACATAAGAGTCCCTAACACACACACAGTTCATGGGGAGCTGGAGTGTCATCCAGAGACTTGAGCTGACACTTCCAGCCTGATGGTTACATAGCCCCCCCTCAAAGGAGCGAATTCAAGACGCTCCAAATTTAGAGGGCTGGAATGCCCACCGGGGCAGAGCAGGCGGCGGAGACGACCACCGGGGCGGAGCAGGCGGCGGAGACGTCCTCCTGGGTGGAGCAGGCGGCAGTGACGACCACCGGGGCAGAGCAGGCGGCGGTGAGGACCTCCTGGGTGGACCTGGCGGTGGAGAGGCCCTCCAGAGTGGGACTGCAAACAGGAGCACACATAAGTTAGTGGTGGCCTCTGGCCGAGTTCATGCCTGCGTCCAACCCGGGGTGAGTAATCCCGGCAGCCGGGGCAGGTTCGGCTAAGTGGGTATCAGCTCCGGGGCCTGGTTCAGTGCAGAGTGTACGTTCTGTGATTTCTGAGATAGGCTCAGGGCAAGACAAAAGTACAGAAACCTCCATGGCTGGTTCAGAGCATGACAAAAGTTCAAAGGCCTCTGTGGCAGGTTCGGGGCAGGGCAATAATCTAAAGCTGACCTCTGTGACAGGTTCAGAACTGAACAAAAAGTCAATGTCGGCCTCCATAGTCAACTCAGAGCCAGACAATAAGCCAATGGCCAGCTCAGGGTAGAGTGAGAGTTCAACATTAACCTCGTTGACTGATACGGGGTCAGGCGTGAGCTCCAGAACAGACCCAACTGAGCGACTCGGAGGCTGTGCAGACACCAGCGGAACTCCTAGAGAATCCACAACCTAAGTTGACCTCACAGGAGCTAATGCAGCCACAGGCGGACCTTCCGTGGTCTGGACCGGACTGACCGGAGGCAGGGGACCGGACTCTAGAGGTTCCGTGTAAATGATAGGTTCGGGGGGCTCGGGGCACGACCAATCAGGGTCCTCAATGTAATCTGGCCAAAGTAAGTCTCCTACGGCCTCCAGGATGCTGACAGGCTCGGGGGTTCCAGTCGCCTTGACAGACACCATTTGTGAATCCGCTGTGCATGAAATCAACCCCATACGCCTAACATGAACCCCGCTGTCCCCACTTGCAATACTCACAATGTCTGTGACAGCTGGTGACAAACGCGAAGGTTCCAGGGCGGCGGCTATTTCGTGCGCAGACTCGGGTGCGGCGAACATACAGCGAGTGCGTTTAGGTGCGGCAGTCTTCTTGTGTGTGGTCTCGGGTGCCGCGGTCATCTTGTGCGAGAAAGGAGTTCGCCGTATGGCCATGCGGGAACCGAGCCATGGACTCGGTTTGATGCTCGTATCGTGGTGATTCCTCTGTTTTTTACCGCGAGCGCGAACGTCCTCCTCCACCTCCAAACACACACACAGTTCATGGGGAGCTGGAGTGTCATCCAGAGACCTGAGCTGACACTTCCAGCCTGATGGTTACAATAACATTTTAAAAATTGTGTCCGATTGCGCAATTACGGGTATAACCAATTGACGCTCCGTCGATTAACCCTTAACCAACAAGATTATTTTAAATTAGACTAAATTGGAATCAAAATTATTAATTTGTTTTTCATGGACTCATCTTACAAAAGCTAGCAAACACCAGGATTCACATGATCTTATATATCACATTACGCAGCAGCAGCACTTCTGCAAGCGGAGAGAAAGAAAACAAAAACATTATAAAGGATAAATATAGGCCAAAACGAGAATTATAATTTTACTTAAATAATAAGTCAATAACCAAAACTGAAAGAACATAAGAAAAACTGCAACATGTAGCCTAGTGTGCAGAGTTTCGGTTCATTTTTGTGCTGTACGGAAGGAGACGACAGCGACCTCATCTGAAGTATCCTTGTTTCTGATGGTAGAAGAGAAAAGGGATTGTGTGAGATTATGTGGGTAATGGCAGTGGCCTTGCAGTTGTACAGCAGTACATTTCAGCAGGACCCTAAATTATAGGCCCATCTGTCCTGTATTTTTGTCCTGTATTTTGTACCACCTTTTCTCACAATCCTCTGCTGAACATCTTTTCCAAATATTGCATTGTGCAATGTGTTGCCATGCATTTTTTGTCCTCTTTTGCTTTTGATTTTGACTGAAATTTCCTCTTATCACTTCCTTCAATTTAATGACTGACTGCACAAGAAGATGATTTACTTCTTGGATCACTTTTATTTTCTTTTGGATTCCATTTTTAATGGTTTGCAACTTTCAATAATTGGGAAGTGATTGACTTCGTTCACAATTACTGTATGAGCTCTAGTTTTGTGTCAGTTCAGCATGTCTCTGACTATGACTCCAAAAGACCTTTTCTCTTGACAAAAACAATTCACATCCTTAATGAAGGCATCAATTGCATATATAGTTTATTGCGTTAAGCTCAAAACTGCACATTTCGGATTACAGTGTGTGATAAAATATCTCTGCCTCACACAAATGTATGACTGTACATTATGCGTAAGATATAAAATATGCTAAATAATTTACTAAATGAAAGTAATTAGTGAGGGGTTCATGTATTTTTTATAAGCTAAAGAGTTACTAAGAAACAGATTTCATAATTGTAAACTAATTTACTCATAAGCTTGTCAGCATCACTTCCTAATCATTAAAATGTATAAATTAGTAATTTTTAAAATTATTATTCTATGTTCTTGTTTTAAAAAAACACACAAATGGCTAGAACGCATATAAGAATGCAACACGGATCAAATATAAATAAAACAGGAAGTAATGACAAGATGCAACATTAGTTGACATGATTTGATGACATGGAATGAGCAATATAAACACAACAAAATGAGCAGATGGCAAGCATGGAGCAACGATGTGGTAAAGTGCCTTTTATGAGCTCCTTGTAAGTTTGCAGGTGGTGAAAATAAAATAATATGTACACGCAACAATGATCATGCTTAGTCCAGCACATGTGTGCTCGAAGTAAAGCGGCACTGTATGAAGGATTAGAAACATCCTCGTCAATGTTTACGTCAATGTATGTATTGCTATGTCAATGTGTTGTATTGCCATTTTGTGGATAATTAAAGACTGTTTTTTGTAATCTTCATCTTCGTGTGCTCCTTATTACTGTAATGCCGTGGGCGTTCCCTGTGTTTTTTTTTTTTTTATTGTTCAAGTGCTCTGTGTCTGCCGTTTCCCTCATGTGTTCCCATTATCTGTCATTCCGCCCGCTCATCAATATCATTACCTTACAGCTGTGCGTTCCGGGTGTCCTGCTTCATGTCTTTGATTAGTCTGTGTATAAATCCATGCCCCATGTCTTGTATCCCTGTCAGTCATTGATGTTTCATGTTCACGTGTGGTTCTAGTGGTTTTGCTTTTGTTTCAGTCTGTTCCTTTGTTTAATAAATGTTCCTTGTTCTGAGAACTTCCATGTTTTCGTGCCACTGAAAGAGGTTAGTGATTCGCTTCACCACAGCAGATCGGCCCGCCCTCCGGGATCAGCACGTTATGGAGTCACATCAAGGCCAGCACCCCTGAAGAAGTTGCCGCTGATGCGTGCTCACGATCCATGATGGCCGGGTTTCGCTCCGGATTCGTGGGCCGATCTACCCGTCCTGTTTCCTGCAGACCCCGTTCTGCCGAATTCAAAGCCGGTTTCGGTTTCGTGGCCGAGAGTGCCGTGCAAAATGGTTTCCTTTTGGTTTCGCGGCCAAGAGGGCCGTGCAAAATGGTTTCGGTTTCACGACCCAGAGTACCGTGCGAAATCCTCGTGGTTCCCAGTTCGCAAATTACGGGTCCTAGTCCCGTATCACAGTTCGAGGAGCCGGGTAATGAATTGTTGGTTTTGGTGACACAGCCAGCTGTCAAAAATCCTCACGGTTCCTAGCTCGCCAGTAACGGGTCCCAGCACTGTATCACGGTCAGAGGACCGTGTAATGTGTCGGTTCTGGTTATACGGTCCAGAGTGCCGTCCCAAATCCACGTGGTTCCTAACCTGCAAGTAACGGGTCCCTGCCCCGTATCACTGTCCGAAGAGCCATGTCAAATTTCGGTTCCAGTTTCACGGCCACCAGAGCTGTGTGAAATCATTGCGGTTTCCAGTCCGCATCAGTCGGGTGCCAGCCCCGAGTTACCATGGCCCGAGCCTCCAGAGCCCGTCAGTGACCTCGATTTACCATTTACCATGGCCCAACCCACCTGAACCCACCAGTGGCTGCACAAACCCCGGAGAGGACGTCTACAGACGTTGATTCTTCAGGGGTTCCGCTGGTGGCTGCACAACCTCCGAGTCTGTCCATTAGGGCCGCTCAGGAACTTTCACCAGACTCTGAACCAGCCAAGGAGGCTGTGAATGAACTCTTGCACTGCTCTGAACTGGCCATGGAGGCCATCAATGACCTTTTCCCTGCCCTGAGCTGGCCGAGGGGGCCATTGGGGCTGCTGAACCTCCTCCCGGACCTGCCCCAGCCGTCGGGACCACTCAACCCAAGACGGTGGCAGGTAAGAACTCGGCTGAGGAGGCCAATATTAACCTGTTTGTGCTCCTCAGTGCAGTTCTGGTTCCTGATCCTCTCTGGAGGGCCTCTTTGATGTCCGGCAAACCCAAGAGGGCATCTGTGCGGTCTGGTCGGTCCGTCCGATCCACGCTGGAGGGCGTCTCCTCCATCTGATACCTATGAGATGACCCTAAAGAGAGCAGTCTGAAAAATGGAGCGTAGCTGGAGGAAAACAAAGCTAGAAGTGTTTCGTTTAGCCTGGCAGGAAAATATGCTAACTTAC
>JAUMHQ010000254.1:28303-39893 GCA_032361165.1 Enteromius paludinosus | reverse complement strand
GTCTGCATGTGCACTGTGCGCGTGCCCTCTTATACTCACGCAGTGATGAGGTGCACCTGAGCGCAATCAGTGCACGCAAATTTTCATTTGCCTTTAGTAAAAGCCCAAAGGCAATTGGTCTCTCTGGCGAGTTCCCATATGTAACATCAAAGTGATTCGACTGAAATGGTAACCACTGCATTATATTGTATACTATACCATTTAAAAGCATATTCAAAAGGGAAAAATATAGAAATTAATGCTTTTGCTTAGCAACAGTGATTTAATTTATAAAATAAATGATAAAGACATCCATAATGTTACTAAAGTGGTAACACTTTACAATAAGGTACATTAGTTAGAAATAGTTAACTTCATTAGTGAACATGAATTAAAAATGAACAATACTTCTACAGCATTGATTAATCTTAGTTAATGATAATTTCAGCATTTACTAATAAATTATTAAAATGAAAAAAAGTTTAAAAAGTTGTGTTTGTTAACATTAGTTAATAACTAACACTGTAAAAGAACACAAATAAACAATTAACAATTGTATTTTCATTAACAAAGATGATTAAATAGTTTAATAAATGTTAATTGTTTGTTCATGTTAGTTAATACATCAACTAATGTTAACAAATGACACCTTATTAAAAAGTTTTACCAAGATTTATATAATTTTTCTGAACTTAAGATTCTGAACCTAAGATTTCTGAACCTTTAGATTTCCCCTTTTTGGTAAAGGCTCTGTCACAGATGGAACAACCGAATGTTTTTTTCTCCTGTGTGGGTGCGAAACTGACAATCAAAAAGAAAACTAGAAAAAAGCCCAAGTTTAACTTTTTAGAATAATACTAATACTAACAATAAGTAATTTATTGGAGCGCATATCAGAATATTAGAATGATTTCTGAAGGATCATGTAAATGGAATAATGTTTCTAAATAGGCAGCTTTGAATTCCCAGAAATAAGTGACATTATATAAAACATTTCAAAATTGTAGTGCTTTTGCTATACTTTAGATCAAATAAATGCAGGCCTGGTAAGCAGAAGTATTGGGGAAACAAATCTTTTGACTGATTGTGTATGTAGCACACACCCACACACAAAAATGTTGTTTTTTGTGATTTATGGGGACTCTCCATAGGCGTAATGGTTTTTATACTGTACAAACTGTATATGGTATTGCCCTACACTGACCCTACACCTAAACCTACCCCTTACAGGAAACTGTGTGCGATTTTTAGATTTTCAAAAAAAACACCATTTAGTATGTTTTTTTTAAGCCTTTTGAATTACGGGGACACTGAAAATGTCCTTATAAATCAAATTCATATTGTAATACCTATGTCATACCCATGTCTTTATACAAATTTATGTCCTCATAAACCACATAAACCCGCACACACACACACATCTGTCTACAAATACACTACCTTTGTCTTTTCCCAGGAACAGCAGACTGAAGTGATTCTCATCTTTGACAAATGACCTAGTGTGCTGAGTGGCAGTGAGATCTAATGCACCTGTGTTTTCTGATCTAGGAGAAGGGGTATCTGACAGTTCAGACTTTACTATTGCATTCACTGAAGGAAGATGCAAAATATCCTCCTTGCTGTTATCCAACTGAGTAGGGGACTTGGATTGATGACTCTCCGATTGACTATAAGTAGGAGACAGAGCCTGCATAGAGCCAGATGATTCAGACTGTACTGGACTCCCAACAATGTGGTTCTCCAAGTCTCCTAAAGTGGAAGATGACTCATTTTTAAATATGTCTTCATTATCCACATCAATTCCAATCACATTTTCTGGAGGGTTGAGACTGAATGCATTGTTTTTTTTCACTGTCATGTCAGAAAGTCTCATTTCATTCTCCAAAGCAACCATGCTAGATATAAGAGAGGTTGGGGGTGAAGTGCTTGGAGACATCTCTGTGTATAAATGTTTTTTGGGTGGGTCCACATGCCCTTCTTTAATATCAGTTTCATCGTCTATAGCTTGGTCCATCTCATCAATTAGCTCATCATCATAGTTGTTAATGGTAGCTAAGCTCTTTTCATCAAATGACATATTTGTGTCCAAATCCTGAACACTGTCAGGCTGGGGTGTGTTAGGAATCTGTCCACCCATATGCATACGAATGTGCTGCTGCAGAACTACTGCATTAGTAAACTTTTTCTGGCATATGGGACAAGAGTGTTGTACCCGAAGAGGGGGCTTTGATCTGTGAACCCCAAAGTGAGTTTTCAAATTACCCTTGGTTGTGAAAGCACGACCACATATTTTACATTTAAAGGGTCTTTCTCCTGTATGGATGCGGTAATGCATCTTTAGAGCACTCTGACAACTAAGCACACGATGACAGATGACACATTGGTTGGGGTCTGTCATCTTTTTATCAATGTTTTCCACCAACTGCTGTAGCTTTGAGGTCTCTGATGTTTGCATAGAGTCCAGGAGGCCACCAAAAGGAAATTTGGGCTTAAACTGACTGGAAACCATTTGAAGGGGTGAAGGAGAAACAGCAGAAGGAGTATTTGCTGAATCTATGATCTGCGTTCTCGTGCTAGTTGTGGTTGTAACTGTGGTCGTAGAAATCACTTGGTGTATAGAGGAAGTCAATATGCTGGTTTCTCCAGGTCTGGTGGTGGATGTGGGTGGTAGATTAAAGGCATCAGATTTTAGAACTGGAGGTGTGTCACGTGCCACACTAGGCTGTGGTGAACTGGAAATTTGTGCAATAGTAGCCTCAGCAACGAGGTGATTAGGAGACATAGATGTACACTCACTTGATGGCGGTGAGGGTATTTGAGGTGATCTGCTTAAAGGAGTGAAACTACTTGAATCCCCATAGTTTCCTACAATACTGGGTATTGTTGGAGGGAGTTGCAGTGCTATTGATGTTGGGATTGTAGACAAAGCAGGTTTGCTGTCCAGCCATGTGGTAACAGGTTTTTCTGGGGGCAATGACATACCATAAGGTATACCTGAGCTAGTTGGAACATTATCCAGATACTCTGGAACTGGATAAGGGTTCATTTGAATCTGAGGATACTTTTCTTTGTGTCTCTGAAAATGAACCTTCAAGTTACCCTTTGTGGAGAAGCGATTGCCACAGATGTTGCATTTGAAAGGCCTTTCACCAGTATGGGAGCGAAGATGAATTTGTAGGGCACTGTCACTTCCAAATACCTTGGCACAAAATCTGCACTTGTGTTTGAAGAAGGGATCTTCTGAACTGGGTTTGGTGTCAAACACAGATACATTTGGGGGCTTTCCTTTGCGGTGCTTCAATAGG
The DNA here is from genome assembly GCA_032361165.1 of Enteromius paludinosus. Lineage (NCBI taxonomy): Eukaryota > Metazoa > Chordata > Actinopteri > Cypriniformes > Cyprinidae > Enteromius > Enteromius paludinosus. The sequence goes on along the minus strand of JAUMHQ010000254.1, from coordinate 36,609 downwards.
GCAGAAAGAGGATCAAGAGCATTTGTTGTGGCTGCAATACTGGCTAGAGGATTAGGGAAGATAACACTGCTGGATGAGCTGTGAGGTACAAGAGGAAGGTTGGAGGGGGATGTAAGCAATCTTCCATGAGTCAGTGTTTGTGGACTAGGTGTGTTTTTTGGAAGTGAAATACTACAACTTATTTCACCCCCAGTTGCTGTGCTACTACTGGGGCAGCTACTGCTACCTATTGATGCTGAGCATGGTGGCATTTGTGAAGGAACTACATTACTGCTTGTTGGATATAAGGAATTAATTGCAATATTGTTTTTCATTCCAGAACTAGCCAGCTGGCCAACTGTCTGAGGAACACTAACACAGGCTACCTCAAGAGCTGAAGATAACGAGGCTGAGACCTGTCCATTGAAATCGGAAGGCCCTTTTATCGGAAGCTGATGCACTGGGGGTGCAATGTAGCCACGTAGATGAAGCTGCCCCGGCATTGCAGGTATGTTGGAAGATGAGGTTACTTCTAAGGTTGCATTCATGCTGTGGTCTGCTTGATGGTTGACAGTGGTCTGTGTGGAGGCCTGCTTATTTATTAGTGCCACCTGGCTCCGAATCTGCTCTATCAGTTGAAGCTGGTGGAGCTGTTGTTGCTGCAAGTCCATAAGCTGGTCGAGGATCATAGGAATGGCCATAGTTGACACTTCACCAGCTAGTGCACCCCGGGCACCCTGAGAGAACTGAGCCACAGCCACACGGGTTCCATGCAGTGTTTCCAGTGTGACATTAGTGCTGGGTATAGTATATCCTGCCCCAGAAGACTGCTTAAGATCTTCAAGTTGAGGTAGGCATATGTCTGGCTCTGACAGTGTAACTTGATTTTCAGAATCTATAGGTTTCTCAGGAGACAATTCCACTTCCATTGGCTCATATTCTTTCTCCAGGACAACACCTGGTTCCAGCATCATTTCTGCTCCTTCATGACTTTCAGTGGGCATGTGGCTTTCCTCTATTACATCCTCACTGTCTGCCAGATCACTGCTGCAGCTGGGCATGGGTGAAGGCTCAAGTGGGTAGTCCTGTGCTTGGTCTGAAGTCACTTCATTGTCACTGATAATTAACACAAGTGGATTCTTGGTACAGTTCTTCAGATGTTCACAGAAATCAGACCACTTAAAGAACTCAGCACAACACTTTTCACATACATGGGTCTCTTCACTCCCACTGGGGCTCTCATTTCCACTGTCTGAATCATCCAGTCCTTCACCTGAGACTGAGAAGAACAAGACAATGAGTAATGATTATTATGATTATTATTTGCACAATCAAATATGTTTTAACCTTTAACATGATTATGTTCATCTTAACCACCATTCACATTTTTCTCTGTATAGCCAGATCTGTCTTTGTGCAATGTATTTATCTTCAGACTATCAATTATAGATATCGCCATTTACAAGGGATTCAATGTAACTCGTTGAATAACCACAGTTCTCATATAAACCAAGGGCAGTTTATTTGTACAAATCAGGTCTCTCTCTGATTTAATGCTAACATAAACTTCAGATTTCATTAGTACTGTCAGATGTATGATCTACTGTATGCTTTTGCAAAATCTTTTCACATACAGGGTTTATATAATACGTTTAAAGTTATTGCATGTTTTGTCCAGTTGAGATGTGTCATACCAGCCCTAATTCGTATCTAAATATATCTGCACTGTTTAAAACATAAATTTGTTCTGAGATTTTAATTATACAAAAAAATAATAATAGATAATAGATATTTTGTGCACTTACATGCATCACATGTTTCATGACAATTATCTGGTAATGGGCTTAACTAGGAGTTTGGGTTGAGTATGAATTTCTAAATGTCTAAATCTTTATTTGATTGTACCTTGGGGGATATGAAATTAAATTATAGTGTATACTGTACTATGAAATGAATACATATTAAAAATAAATAAATAAATAAAAAAGCAAGAAGAAGAGGAATATTTAATTAGTCTTTTCAGTAGTGACTGGAATAAAAGTATTGTTATTATTATTATTATTATTACAATTATTATCTATAAATAACCAAAGATAGATAATCAAGACAAATTCCCATGCTATTTCAAAGAAAAAACAAAAATATTATTTAACCCCCTATTATTTTTAAACCTTATTACGTGTGTGTGTGTGTGTGTGTGTGTGTGTTATATTCTGCCAGTGTTACATATTAATCTGTTATATTAGGCTAGATTAGGCATTCACCATTCCAAAATGCATTTTCTCATGAACCATATATAATAAAAACAAGTAAAATTTCCAGATGAATAAATGCTTAAAATCAGTTACAAAAATGTACATTTAAATAGAAAAAAGCAAACAAACAAACAAACAATTGTTATGTGCATATATATAAATATATATGTATATGTAGGTGTGTATAAATATGTATATAATATTTTTTTCAAGTCTAAAGTCAAAGTGGCTAATATTATTCTACACACTACACTACTACGGTATTCAATTCATAGTGTCAACATTCACTGACTACTAATACTTAAAATATGCTCTAATTTTCTTAAATGTTACTCTAATATTAAATTTTTCATCATGCGATATCGGTGTCTAGTGATGAAAGGAGTAATGTCAAAAGAAAGCACGAAAGAGAATGAGAGGACATGAATGAAAGACACTGAAAGGCATTTCTAAGCTTTGCACCTATAGCGAATGAACTCTGAGTTCTTGTATTATTTTATTTTATTACAATTTTCTAAACTGTAGCGAATAAACTGAAAATGTGAGAAATGCCGAAGTTGTCTGAATGGTTTGATTGTATTCACCTTTAACATTTCTCAGATTATCAGTTTATTTGCTATAGCTAAGAAAATGGTAATAAAAAAAAATAAGATAAGAACACAGTTTACTACCTATTAAGTTAAGCATTATTAATTAATACTTAGGACATATGCGAGGCACCTTCCTCAGGTCAACATAATATCTACATACTGCATTTAATTTTTGACATCTATTGGCCACCCATGATGGGGCCATAAAGCCAAAGGTTAAGTGCATGCAGTATCAAAGCACTTTAAAGCAGCTCTCCTCAGGGACAATTGTGTCAGGTCAGGACAGACTTGGTGGGGGGACAATGATTGTTTCTTGTTGACACACCACTGAGTTCCAACACAAAAGGTTTTTTTTTTCTTTTCTTCTTCTTTTTTTTTCAAAAGCCAGGCAACCAAAAGAGAATCAAAATGAGAATTTCAATACTTGTGCAAAGAGAAACAGAGGAAATGTCTAAAGAAACACTGCGCTCATTAAGAAAAAGACAAAGTTGCTTAAACATTCTTACTGGAAAACATTCCACTAAGTGAATGTGAAGTATGACAATGGTGTACTGAACATTTAGACCTTAGTCAGACCAAATGGTTAAATTCTCACAGCATGACCGATAGTGTCATTAGATTACTGTAATGGGGAAACAATCAATACTTCTGTTGCTAATCATATGCAGTAGAATCCAAATTATACATCAACAGAACACAACCAAACACCAAAATACAAGTCAAAATAATAAGCTCAATACTGAAAGAGTTTACATAAGTTTAATATATCAATACATTTTTCATGTACATTATTAATTCTCTTTTGACTGTGATTGTCTATTAGAGATATTGCTTGTTTACTGCTTGTCGAGTCATGAGGTTCTTTAATTTTGACATTAATTTTAAAAACGTAGTAATTATACATAATATAATATAGTATATTAATAAACAAACAAATAAAACGAATTAATGTTGTAATAAATATGATAAAGTATCTGATATTTATAAACTAGAAAATAAATGTTACACTACTCTTCAGAGTGACTGAGCCTGAATAAGAGAGATATAAGGAAGAGGTTTTTTTCTTTCTTTCATGTGATTATTATTATTATTATTATTAATAACAACTAATTTCTATTAACTGTTTTTGTAGAAAATAGGATCATGTAGAAGCCGAATTGTGCAATATCAGAAAGTTTGTGCCATGATCAATACACAAGTGAAACTGACACCTTTCTTTCTTTCTTTCTTTCTTTCTTTCTTTCTTTTAACAGTGATTTAGTGAAGACTTAATATATCAAGTGTCATTGTATTTGTACACATCAAATTGAAACCAAGAAAAAAAGTTTAATGGCAGAAAATTAGCCCGTTTTATTTGAAGACATTTGGTTAAAAGTTTGGAGTGTCTCCGAGTAACAAAACCTGCTTTTAGGATGCTTCTGCAGTCACGCACACTCACACTAACACTCTCTCTCTCACACACACAAGGTAAATTAACATAAATTAGGTTTTGTATGTGAATCTCTTAACTTGAACAATAATCGTTGCATTACGAATTTCTTTATATTTGTGTTTATTAGCTTTGCTATTAGTTTGTCGTTGTTTGTTAGCCTATTGTGTGTTATATTAGCTAATATTTGAAGCCTGTCGTTTGCTGTTTAATTGAATAGTCACATTAAAAATAATAATAAATCAACATATTTCCAATCGTTTATGTCTACTGAGGACTACACTAATGTAAATTTAACATAATCATTTTAACCTCATATTAGCTTTCCGTTTTGGCTTACATGTTTTAAAATATAACGTCAGAAAAGTTGTTTCTACATTCAGTCGCACCTGTCGTAAAAGCGAAAAAACAACAACAAAACAACGCATGACGAGTTTAGTAAATTGCAAAGTAAGCGTGCAAATGTGAAACATTATGATTATTTTAGAACACTACTTTAGAATTGCAAAGAGTCCGCTGCTTATATTAGGCCTAACTTTATATAATTTTATTTAAAAGCGCACCACACAGTAAAGGTATAGCAACGCACTCACGGTGTTGAGGAAGCAGCTCCAGAAGTGAAGGGTCCTCGTCCGATCTCAGCTGCTGTGGTTTTGCTTGCTTCCGACGGGACATTCTTCCGCTGCAAGATCTTTCTCATTCATGAACATAAGCAGAGATCCGCTGAAAAATCTCAAAAAGTCAAGCTGCAAAATAACGGAGAAGATCTGCTATCATATGAATGTATCATTATGACAGTGAATGATACTTTGGATTGGCAGAGCTCCCGTGGGCACACTCATATGGAAATGAGGGACGGACTCCGCAATTTACTAGCCAACTTCACCTTCAAATCTCGCCATCCACCCAAAATCACCTCTAACGCCCAGAGAAAAAGGAGGAGGGTCAAATGTTTCCTTTGCTCTGTAGGGCTTTTCCTTGGTAGTTCATTTTCGCATGATTTTACTCTTACTCTTCAAACGGTATAAATGTATATTCCCAACAGTTAGTGAGAAAAGTCAGCGAAACGGGTTGCTCCTGTTCAGAATAACTTTTCTGCTGGTTCGCAGGTCCGCTGTTCCATTGACCGACACGATGAACGCATAATTATTGCATCCCTCTTTCTCTCGAAAAGAAAGAAAAAATGCAGTCCTCTCGTGTAAAAAAAAATAAATTAATAAAAGAAATAATAATAAATCCCGAATTTTGACAACTAGTGCGCAAAAGTTTACAATGGTAAGACCCCACTCCTTTTTATATAGTAACACAAATTCAATCGTATTTAAAAAAAAGGTAAAGTTTTCGAATCATTTAAAGTTAATCGGTTTAGCATATGATCCGTCGTATATGATTCGTTTCAAGAGTCTGCAGTTGGTTTAGTCTTCTATAAGCCCGTTGAAAGCCTCGCTCCAGGCCTACAAATCAGCTTGCATTGCCTAAAGAAGCTTCCGCGATAAATAAGTAAGTGATAATTATATTAACATGTATAAATATACAAATAAGCTATTAAAGAAAACAAATATCCTATATATTTACTGCCGTTGTATCTGTAGTATTGAGTTTACATTCAGCTGGGCGAAGCGGTAGCGCCAGGAGTTTGTTAGTTGTCGGTGATGGCGCTGGAGAGGTGTGTGTCCGTATATGAGACTGTGTGTCGTGTGTGAGAGATTTGCTGAATGCTTGAGTTTAGCCCATTGCGGAGAGCGACCGCTAGGATGTAGCAGGACACACCAGTTCACCACAACCCGTCATCCTATATGCTCAAGACGGCATGGCCTCATAAAACTGTACTTAAAAAAAAATCTTCAACCTTCATCTTCTTAAGCTGCAAATATTTGTGTATTATTTTTTAAATAGACTCCTACAGGGGAAAAAATGGTAATAGATAATTATTATTATAAAATGAAAACACTCGCACACATACAGAGAGACAAGCACAGAGAAAGACTCAGTGAAGAAATATTTATACCGTGTATATGAGCTTATCCTTAATTATTTTGTTTTCTTGTCTGATTTTCCCTCATCTGTGCATGGCTAATTATTGTAATGTAGCCTATTAGTCGTATCTGTTTGATATTATTTTAATTTAATGCAGAATATAATCTAGTATGATGCACAAGTTGTACAATTTATTTGACCTGCATTATACATTTCCAACCCTGTTTTTAATGCACAAAATTTCCTATACAACAGGTTCTCCCATAAGCGAGTTTTTTCTTTCTCTACTCCATCACCCTAAAAGTTAGGCCTATGTCCAAAAAGACCTTAAATCTTCTATTAATGTATGTAGAAGACTAAATCAACCATTGATAATTGCAAGAGTATAGCTCAGGACAGGTCCTGTATCGATCGGCGTGTCCTGCTATGGAGAGATAAGAACACTCACCCTTTAAAGCAATATCATTTCTTTTGACCTATCTGCTCGCTACAGACTTATGATGAATAGCAGAAGCAGCTAAAGTCCTTTATCACGAGTGTATCCCCTTGTTGTAAAATTGATTGTATTATATTAATATTATAACTAAGATGGAACACAGAAACCAAAATTCCCACTTTGCGATCGTCGGAAAAATGAATATATTTAGAAAGGTTTTACCTAGACTATCTGTATTAGAGAGATGATGATGGAAGCAGGCAAATAGCAAGGTAAAAGACAATCCTCATTAATTAAATATAGCCTAAACAATCGTAAATTAGTTATTTTATTAGGCTATATTGTGATTTCTAGTAATTAATTAACAAAACAGTTTTATGTAGCTCATCCATATTTGTTAATAGCGTGCACAAATGCAGAAATTGTTATTTGTTCTTAGTGTGAAGCTTAGATAGGCGAGGGCTAGAACGGGGAGGGTCAGCTCGGCGGCTTAGAAGGCAAGCAAATGTGATTTAACGACTTGGTTTAAAGCTTCACGAACTGTTCGTAAAAGCAAAGCACTGATACTGTGTTTTCTATTGTGTCCGATGATTCTTTAAATCTCGAGCGATATATCAAATGAGCTCAGGAGTCTGGAGGCAGTACCGATCCGCGACGTGAAGCACAGCAAAACGTTCCAGGTAAATATGCATCCGATTGAGTTTTTATTTATTTAATGACTGACTGACTGATGTATTGATGTAATCAGGGTTTTTTTACTGCACGAGTTATTCTTGTTCACTTACATTTTCTGCACTTTACTAATACCAAAATGCCAGAGTAACTAGTTCCATTAAAGCTTCTTCTGGTCCGAGCCACCTTTTTCGTAGAAAAATAGCAACTTTCAAAATGCAAAGTTTTTATGTATGACAGTTAGTTTACTTTGTATGTCTTTGAACACCATGATGCATTTATTTTGTGGCTACATATCTGCTTTTTATTGTAAAAGTCGATTCTAACTAACACGTTTTAAACATGCATGCATGCATGGACCATGCCCACACACACACACACACAGAGAGAGGAGAAAAGATGATACTTTAGGGGCCTTGACCACATTCAGCAAAACTAGAATTACATTTCAGAACTCAACAAAAGCCTACAGCTTTCACACAAACATATTAACATGTGTTTATAAAGTCTGTCTTTATAAAGACCTGTTATGGACTAATATACATTCATAGAGTCATCAAAAAGGAGAATATACCAGTAAAATGTGATTGGACTGAACAAGTCAAACGTAACTGAAACAAATAGAATTGACTAAATCGATTTGCCACTGTGATTGAATTAACAAACCTGAAATTTTTGGGACTCCCCTGCAATGGGAAAATAAATCAAAATTAAAATAGTAAGTTATGTTTATCTGAAAGTGTAAGAATTCAAACACATTTTCTGTAAGGGGTAGGTTTAGGCTTAAGGGACAGAAAATATAGTTTGTTCAATATAAAGAGAGAGAGAGAGAGAGAGAGAGAGAAAGAGAGAGAGTGGAAGAGAGTGTTTATGTGCATGATATTGAGGGAGATCAGAGAAAAAACATAGCATGATGGCACACGCCAATTCATTCATTCATCAATATAAACTTCAAAGAGACCTATATA
>JAUMHQ010000253.1:12115-23023 GCA_032361165.1 Enteromius paludinosus | reverse complement strand
AAACCACATTAGTAGAATTATAAACTACTCCAAACAGTACCAACATTGCAAAAAACAGACCGTTGTCTCAGTCAGCGCCATGAACTTCTCGAGGTACGGCCACGGCGACTGCCCCCTCGGGGTTAATTCCTCTCCATCCTCTACCATCTTTCCAAAGAGTGTTCTCCCAAGCATGTCACGCGTCAGTTGCAGAAGGTGGTGCTAACACCAAAAAGCTCATTGCCAACCGCAGTAAGAAGTCACTGACATTAATGCTACTGCATTGCCCCGTGTATGGTGGTGGGGTCATACATTGATCTAGGATCAGTGATCCGTAGCATTTGCATTTCCGATTTGTGCTTAACCGTCATAAATGCTTGGGAAAATGTAACGTTAGCTTGTGTGGACGCAACCACACTACTTGATCAAAAAAAGAGCTTCGCTATTTGATTCGGAAAACGGCACGCTACTAAAACATATAGTTAAACTAGTAGCACCACTAATTGTAGCGACGCTACTGCCCATCACTGCCTATATTGATGTATATTATTGTTGGAGTGAAATAATAAAATGAGTCATATTGTTATTTGAGATTTTAATTATATCGCTCACCCAAAATGGTATGCTTATTTGTTAAAATTGTTTAGGTCACCCTAAAATGAAAATTCTGTCATTAATTACTCATCCTCATGTCGTTTCAAACCCGTAAGACCTTTGTTCATCTTAGGAACACAAATCAAGATTTTTATGTTGAGATCAGAGAGCCATCTGATCCTCCATTGACAGCAACACAACTGAAATGATAGAGGAACATATCAAAAACACTGGTAAATCAGTGGATCAACTTCAGTTTTGGGATGCTAGGAGATTTTTTTTTATTTTTTTTTTGTGCAATAAAAACAAAAATAACAATGTACCCATTCTTTTCCTGTGACTTACTCTCTAAAATGGCGGAAGACGTTGCACTATGTAAGCGTTCCTTCCTCTAGGTGCAGATTACACATATGCGCAAGCTTTCACCCTGATGTAAACAAGGCTGATTACGCCAAATACTGTACGTTAAAGCTTGCATTTTTGCTACGTTGTAATACACTCTAAGATGGCGAAAGACATAAGTCAGGGTAGAATAACATTAGAGTTAGATTGTTATTTTTGTTTTCTTTGCACAAATATATTTTCGTATTGCTGCAAAATTTAAGGTGATCCACTGGTGTCACATGGACTGTTTTACTGGTGTTTTTACCTAATTTCTGGATCTGGGATCATTTCAGTTGTGTTGCTGTCTATGAAGGGTCAGATGGCTCTCTGATATCATCAAAAAGATCTTATTTTGTGTTCTGAAGATCAATGAAGGTCTTATGGGTTTGGAACGACACGACGGTGATTAATGAATTACAAAATTTTCATTTTTGGGTGAGCTAACCCTTTAAAACTGTGTTGGAAGGATCAATGTTGTGTATTTTAATTAGTGTAATTAAACTAAAGTACTGAGTTGTCTTGCACATTTCCCAAGAAATGTCTCAAGTTTTAATTTTTATCCACTAAGATGAACTCCTGCTGTTCTTGTACAGAGGGCTGTGATTAAAAAGCTTCTTGTGTGCACTTGCTGCCTGATCTGGTTCTTCGTCATCACACAAGCATTACCCATATCATACAACGTGGACCCACAGTTCATCAGCAAGGCGTCTTTCATTAAAAGATTGGCCTATGCCTTCCTTTCTGTCCAGGCAGCCAGACCCAAGTTCTACTTTGCATGGACCCTCGGTAAGCGGATGGGGGTGGGGGGGTTTGTGGCATGCTATGAGTTGCCATTCTAAGACATATTAGCTGAGCTGTTCAAATATTCTTTCTTCTTTTCCATTGGAGACAGAAATACATAGGTCTTTTCCAAAACATTAACAAAGGCCATTCCGTATTGGCTTGTGACCATAGAGCCAAGTGGCTGGTATTAGCAGAGAACATTCCAGACAGTTTTGAATTTGTGATTTTCAGACCTGGAAAAATCATTGAAACAAGATACATAAAGTGTGTGTCTCTAGTATCACCAAATAAAAATTCTAAACACTTTCTCTTTTGGTTGCTTCTATCACAGCAGAATAATCCATGCAGCCATTTGACAAAAGATTTTATGATATATGCCCTTTCTAAATTGAAAATACTGGTTGAGCCAGTATTTCTGTTGGACTAGCTGAAATGTTCAGACAAATGAGGAAATGTTCTGAGTCTGTAGAGTAAATGCACTTTTTTCCCCCCGTTTTTAGCGGATGCCATACATAATGCAGCGGGATATGGAGTTAGTGGTGAGAATGAAAGGGGAGAAGTGTCCTGGGATCTCATCTCCAATGTTCGCATCTGGGAGATAGAGGTTTGTTTACTACTTTGTATTGAGTACAGCATTTTCTAATGCTTCACAGGGCTGTGAATCTCTTTGGCCAAGAAGTAAAAAACTAATATTTCCTTTATCCACAGACCGCAACAAGCTTTAAATCATTTCTTGACAACTGGAATATACAGACTGCACTTTGGCTGAAAAGGTGTGTTTTAAATATAATATTTTTAGTTGTGTTCATAAATTAGTCAAAAGATCTGTCGCTATTGACAAAAAGTGTTTTCGGAAAGTTTGGAACTTTCAGGCTCTTGAAAGAACAAGTCTGAGGAAGTACAAAGTTCACTATCCCATTTGTTCAGAAGTAGATGTGCCAGATAGATCAAAGCACAAAGAGAAGAGCTATTGATGCATAGTGTATTAAATGTTTTGTTGAGATGTAGAATGTTGAGATTTTTTAGTAACTTTGCTTGTGAAGAACAATTCATAGTGCCCTCTACTCCAATGTTGCGATCTAAAAGACCTTGTAGAAATTAACATGATTTAGAAACAACACAAAACTCCAGCAATATAAAGATAAGACTGCCCTGAGATGTAGTTATCATGTGTACCTCACATTAAACTATACAACAGCTTCAAAACCACTTTAAAAATAGTGTGCCAAAACTTTAAAGTGCTTTATAATGTTTTTTGTGGAGCTAACCCACGGGTGAAGGGTGGCGATTAAGGGATGGGTGATGATTATAATGGGTTAGGCATGAATGTTGAGCTGCCAGTTAACAATAGTAAATAGCTGACTTATCAGTGGCCAAAAACACAATAAACATCCTATTAGTTAAAACTGCCTTTTTGGTCTCAGCTGGTGCTAACGTGATTAGTAGCTAGTGATAGTGGTCTGTGAGGAGGGCTTATCTAGTTGTTGGGCTCTTCTCTGAAGATCTGTCCCAAGAGCTTGGCTCACTGAGATCTTCACTGCAATTAAGGGCTATGTTGTGGTCATTCATGATCTGGTCTGTATACGGACCAGGTCCAGTTGACTCTGACCTTTATGACCACAACAGTCTTTTGGATAGGCTTAAAAATTGGCCATTGGCAAAGGCAGCACTAAGGTGCAGTGACACTAATAGAGAGATGCAACCATGGTCAAACGATAAGAGCAAGTCATTTCTAACTCTAGATGAGTGCAGTTTTAATACTAGGAAATGGTGTAAATCCCAAATTGGCGTTCTCACAGTTACGTTTCTTTCCATAAAGGAGGCATGAAAAAACACATTCATGGAGGTACTACATACTGTAATGAGCCCTCACTCCGTGACTGTAAACAGGTGTCAGAGAAAATTACTCCTGGGCAGAGTTACCCATAGCATCAACTGCTGTTACATCATCAAAGTGACCAAACCTGAAAAGGGAACTTATTAAAGGGGTGGTTGTTTGATTAAAATGTTAAACTTTAGCATGTATAATTTTGCAATAAGAGCATACATTTCAGGGCAACGCGCACTAAGCATTTAGCGAATTACAACACACTGAAACATCTAACCAATCTGAGTCCAATTGTGTTTTTCTGAGGGAGGGCAACCACTCCTTTTAAGCACAACGTGGAGTGAAATTTTCTTGTTCTACTCGGAATAAATTTTTTTTTTTTGTTCTGTTCTGTTCATCTTGCTCTCATCCCTGTTTTATCTACAGTATATTATCTAATAAAGGCATAAAAGGTCATAATTCTAACTTTAAAAATTAAAAAATTATTTCAACTCCTCTTTTTATACAATACAGTTTAAAGTGACCAATTATACTGTTATACAATATATAGGTATCTATTTATATTTTTTATCCTCTGTATGTGTATTGGCATATATCTGTTCAGTGTCATTTCTCACAACCTTTAATTTGTTATGCTTCAGTGTATGTTATGATCGAGCACCATATTACCGCATGCCACTCACATTTGTGCTGTCGGCCATCTGGCATGGAGTTTACCCAGGATACTACTTTACATTCATCTCTGCTATACCCGTCACCTTAGCAGCTCGCTCTGTAAGTCTCTCTCACACACACACAGACACAAATATATTCTCTTCATTTCTCCTCCAATGACACTGCAAGTTACCTCTATCACTTGTATGCTATTCACATTTATCTTGTGTTGTTGGATTGGTTGCATTGCATTCTTTCTGACACTTCTGGGCATAAATGTGTCTACACAAGTATATTTATATGCATGTTTATTGAGAATAGACGGTATGTGACTGCTTGGCAAATTGTATGATTTGGTTTTATGAATTTTTCATTTCAACTTATACAGCGTTAAAATTCATATGCAATGTACATATTAAGATTACTGTTACAAATGGCAAATGTAAATGCTTTCATTTTATTTCTGTACCAAACTGCCCCCCGGTGGGGAGAGAAGTGGTAGAAGGGGAGGAGGAGGGTTTTGCAAAAGCGAGATGCGTGTGAAAGGGAAAGCTGTGGTTTTATAGTGCTTGGAAAGGGTTTGATTGGGAGATCGCAACAAGGGGGAAGGTTTAGCTGATTGCTAACAGCTGCGGGCAATTCGTCCAGCGGTCCACTCGAACTATGTTATTATCAAAACATTTATTAAATATGTAGTAGTTACAAAAAAGTGTGTGTTACTGGTAAATTGCTCTCCACAACAAAACTTACGAAGTTTGAAGTGAACTGGCAATTCCTGTGCAAATTCTTAGTCATCCAAATATTAATACAGAACATTAAGTAAGGTCGAGAGGGGGATGAAAAATAACTTTTTGCATATAAGTTAGTTGATTTCTTGAATGCAATAGTGTTTAAGTTAGTCACTGCTCAAAACTAGTTTGTTCAGTGTTGGGTTATGAATGCTTGAAAATCCTTTCATTTATAACAAATAAGGTGCTGAGGAAATTTAAATAAGAGATTAATTGGGCTGTGTAGACCTTTGATGGTAATAAATGAGACGGATTAGAGTCTAAAGACAAGTGACCAGCCTGTTAGTGATTCTTGAAACTTGAGGTTTTGGACCCTTAAAAGTCATGGGTTTGAGTATCAGAACATAACCCCCAACTACTCCCTGGGCAGCACAAAAATGGTGTCTATCGCTACAGGGGGCAGTCGTGGCGTAATGGATAGGGAGTGTAAAAGTGGCAGGTTTAGGTCCCATGTCCGGCAGGGATTTTGGTTGGGGGGAGTGAATAACTTGTGCTCTCTCCACCTTTAATACCATGACTGAGTTGAGACCCTTGAGCAAGGCACCACTCCTCCAACTGTATGGGTTAAACGCAGAGCACAAATTCCATACCTTTCCTTTCTTATCCTTCCTTTACACTGTGTTACTGTATGTGTGTGTTCACTTCCTTTCCTTTTTTTTTTCTATACATGGATCACTCTTTGTACACTTTCTAGGCTGTAATTGGTTTATTTATTTGTTAGAAAACTGATAACTTTAAAATAATATTTAAAATAATTGCAAATTCCAAATAATAATACAAAGTCTGTGTAATTGGTAAAATAATCATTGAAGTCAATTATTTCTTATAATAATCTTTCATATATTCATACAACAAATAATGTTCAGATATTCATATACTGTATTTTCATTTAGTCATCATGCAGACGCTTTTATCTAAAGTGAATTACAGCAAAGTATTTTAAATGCATCTTATATAAACATCCATTTATCTAATATATCTTAATTTTAAGTGCTTTGACACAATCTGTATTGTTAATAGCACTTAAAGATGACTTTACTTAATGCATTAAGTTAGGGGTATTATTTTATTTTATTATTTTTTTTGCAGAGCCACTCTCCAGGCACAGCCGTTGTTGTTGTATGCATAATCAATAGAGTATGATATCTTATAACACTGTATTAGTCCAATAAATTATGTTAAGCATATTCTTTGTAATGGGTTATAGGAGGGAAATGCTCACAAATTGCATGACACTTTGTGTATTACATTTTTTATTCTTTGCATCAGCTTGCATTTACTACTCCATTAAGCGATGTCAAGCATTTTTCACGTTAAGCATTGTAGCGGAATCCTGGAACATGACTTATGAGGGCAACCCTACAGCAAAACATTGCTTAAGCTATGATATAAAGTTCAGGAAAGTAAGCAACTGAGAGGAATAAATGTAGTAAATCTGTACACTTGGATTGGGGGGAATAAATTTATAAATCCCTTCATGGTAGAGAAAGCTGTTTAGGTTAAGATTAAAGAGTAGGTAATATGGCTTTTTAAGAACTACCATATTTGCAGTTTGTAATGCTGTCCTTCAATGTAAACCGTCTGCGAAGGTATTATTCCAAAAAGTGCATGATTAAGAAAGATATTGTCTCTCAAAACAAAGAGTCTACTCAGAATCTCCTTAACGAGTCATTTCATTTACAAATCTTCCTGTACAGATGTACGTCACTAGGTATCATATTTGCATAATCCCCACCACCTCGCAAAATCTGATCTGCCCACAAACACTTTCGCTAGTCAGTGTTTACATCATGTCAAGAAGACGCTGTGTTCTGCTCGGGGAAAGCAAGTGTGTTTTGTTTTCATTGCCCAGGAATGCGGATGTAAAGAATCGGTGGTTCTTTTCCACAATAACAAAGCAGTACCAATGATTTACCAAAGTTTTTCTAATCTTGGAGAGTTCCACACTGGATTTGCTAAATGCTAGTCCATGAAAGATAACTCCATACCTTCTTTATGTGGACCAACAAGCTCCGAACTACAGCCTGTAAGTGTGATTTATAAGTCATGTTTATCTTTTGTAGTAATAGGCAATGTATGGCCTAGTGCAGCTTCAGGTTTCCAGGTAAAGAATTTCAGTCTCACCTGTGGGATATTAGGCATGCTAAATATCTGGACCTGTCTGCAATTCAAAATCATGCCCTGTGAATGTGTTCTGACTGAATAAAATCTGCGATTACCTACAGCCAAAGAGAGAGGCCCATCCAGGGCAGCTGGATGTTGGGGGGAGGAGTTACGAAGGCATAGAAAATAATTATTCTCATCCATAATCTTTTCGTTGCAAATGAGCGAACATGCAATTTGTATGGCAAGCTTATTTTGCTTGCTATCATTTTTATTAATAATCCCAGTCTCACGTGAGAACCCTGGTCTATGCACACGTGACCTCGCATTGTTTCCGTGTCACTTCTCGCGTGTGTTTTGCAGTGAGACAAAGTTGTCTGCGATCCTTCTTATTAGGTGTGTTCGAGCTCATGCTGCGCTGCGCAGACCGATCGGCAAGATTAGCCGAAAGCAGTCGGGGAGGAGCTGCAACTACAGATTTCAGCATCAATCAATGTTGACCACATTACATTAAATGTCTGTGACATTTTAGTTATTCCATAAAAAAATATTACTTAAATATGCAGGTGAATACTATAAGTGGTCTGTATGAAAAAAAAGTACAATAATAAACTTATGCACAAATCCAATATAAAGAATGTAAGGGAAAAAAATGTGTTGCAGTCAAAAGATCGTAAACTATTTACGAAATGGTATGCAAATTGATTTGTTATGCAATTACATGGATTGAAGCACGAAACACTCCTGATCATCGTCATGTGGGGAATGTGGCCAATCAGGAGAAGCTGTGACGTCATCACAGCCTGGTGCAGTCGCTCCTGAAATTGCTGGCTGTTCCTGGCTGAGCAAGCCGGCTATTCTCGAAACGCTCTCGCGTTACTTTGATGCCACACTTGAACGTCACGTTGCGTCTGCGCCAGTTCAAGTCGGACAAATTATCTAACCGGCATGCACTACTTCAAGTCTGCCGCCGATCGGTCTGCGCTGCGCCGCATGAAGTCGAACGCACCTATTGCAAAGTCATGTAGTGTGAAAACCCCTGTCAACAATCTATCATGCAATGTGAACACAGCAGCGACTGAATGCTACCCCAGATTTTCACGCAGTATGAAAATATCTGTGACGCGACTACTCTGGAAAAAAATCATGCAGTCTGAACTCTGCATAAAGCTAGCGCGCCGAGTCCAAACCAAAGCTCGTCAGCCACAGGTTAGCAGCCTGTACTATCCTTATGGTGACAATGCATAAATGCTTCTCTTCGTGAAGACAAACTTTTAGGTAATGCAATTAGGTAATACTTAAGTTCTTTACAAACTTCAGGGCATTACAGTACACAAATAAACCATAAGATTAACACTAATATAACATTTAAGAGAAGCATATGTGAACAAACGTGAGCATGTGCATGAATGACTCCATTACTACTAAACAGCACAGAACAAGCGGTTAACATTTAGTTCATACAAAATCATACAGTTTGTTTGATAGTCCATGAATGCTGATCATGCATCACTGCCAATTTTCATGATCTCTTTAGCATATGAAGGAGCACCATCAGCACAGCAAAGACATGTGACAACTTTTACATTATATAAGAGCATTGTCCTCCTTTAAAATGTTTTAAAATGCTTTAAAATGTGATATTATGACTAACTTTCAATCGCGAGCACTCTCAAAAAATAAAAATACAAATAAATAATAGAGCTGATGATAATAAAATTGTAAAAAATAGTTTGATTGCACAATTACGGGTATAACCAACAATTAATGCTCCACCAATTAACCCTTAACCAACAAGATTATTTTAAATTAGAAAGGATAAGCAAAAATTTTGAATATGTTTTTCATGTACTCATTTTACAAAAACTAGCAAACAACAGGATTCACATGATCTTATATCACATCACGCAGCTGCAGCGCTTCTCCGAGCGGAGAAAAAAAACATAATAAAGGATAAATATAGGCATAAACGAGAATTATAATTTTACTTAAGTAATAAATCAATAACAGGGCTCGAAATTAACTTTTTTATTTGGTAGCACTGGTGCTCCCAACTTCAAAAAGTTAGGAGCACCAAGAAAAATTTAGGAGCACCCACCAAAAATTAATGAGGACCAAAACTACAAATTGTATATTAACAGATTTCTTTCATTTGAAAACAGATTTAGTAAAGGCGAGCTCTTCTTTGGCGATAGTGTATGCGGTGTTAAATTGCCTCATGTCTGATGAGCGCTCAGACTGCAAACATTTCAGCAGGACCGGAAATTATAGGCCGGTGTGTCTTGTATTTTTGCAGACTGAGTATTGTGCCAAATAGAGATTTATGGTTTCAAACCATAACAATTAATTTGTTCAATTAGCCTAATTAATTCAGTTTTAAAATAGTAATTTAAATAATATGTAAGTGATGACGTTGGCGTCTCTGTGTCCTGAAGAGCGCGCTTCAGCTTCTGTTGATATCCAACAGCTCACATTAATGTAGCTCAAACATTTAAACTAACATTGTGATATGCTTGAACTGTTTTATATCTATAGATTTTTTAGGCAAGTCATGGTGATTGGAGAAGTTAATTCTGACATTAACTATGAACTCGCTGCCGCTGAACAAAAAACCCCCAATTTGATAGAAGTGCATTTCCTCTGAAGAAATCATGCAGGTGCCCCTGGAATACTGGAATGTGAGTGAAGTAGCCTACATAGCCGAATAGCCTAATCAATTAGTTTAGCATTTAAATATGATTAAAAAATAAAAACTGATTGTATAATAGATCAAAATTCTTAAAGGCAGGGTATATGATTTGTAAAAAATTAAGCGGTTAAAACGAATGTCCCTATATGCGCAATACTGAAAAAATGCTTAATATAATACACGGTGCAACGTGAGCTTAATGTCATAATCAACACTGTCTATTTGTTTTCACTTTGTTGGCAACAGATGTAATAGATTTAATTTGTTTGAGCAGGGGCATTTTTGTACAATTTAGTGGAATTTTTCTCCCAAGTCCCCTTGGCCAGGGGAAGGCTAAGCCTACCCAAGCCTTACACACGCTGCGCCTATGCACGGGCCACTGGCCAGTGCGAGCCGGCTGGAGCTAATAGCCTCAGACCTGGAACACAGAGGACATAATCATGCCACTCTTTCATGCCAGTAGCTACGCAACACTTCTGTAAAACCTGCCCTAGATACGCCTTCACTTGACAGTGTCTCACATACAAGCTTACCCCAGCGAGAGCGAGATGAGTTAAATAAATCGCTCTACACGTACTGTATATATTAGAATCTGTCCTTTTAGTATTCATTTACAAACGTGTAAACCACAAATGGATAATAACTGACCTCGAACAGAAAATAGAGCTGACTTTTGGCATTTTTTATACGTTAGTATCTTGTGTCTTGCTGTTTTTTGAACAATAAACATTTTGGCTAAAAGTGCGTTGTGACGCAAGCATTACTGAACATGTACCAAGTAAAATATAACTGAAACTTGATTAGTAATGCCTTACACTACTGCGTTACAGCAAAAAGTAATATATTACTGTAATGTAGGGATGTCCCGATCAGGTGTTTTTGCTCTCGAGTCCGAGTCATTTGATTTTGAGTATCTGCCGATACAGAGTCCCGATCCGATACTTCTATAATACATAAAAAAAGCATAAAGAAAAGCGAAGAAACAGATACAGGATGTTCATTATTTTTTTATTTAATTCAACTTATTTCAACATACAACTCTGTTAACAAACAGAGCACTTCTATGAGGAAGCTTGAACTATCAAGTATAAATAACATAATTTTTC
>JAUMHQ010000250.1:397331-410742 GCA_032361165.1 Enteromius paludinosus | reverse complement strand
AGTCTAATGTTTATCAGTACATTACAGAAAATAATGAACTTTATCACAATATGCTAATTTTTTGAAAAGGACCTGTAGTAGTATTTATGCAGTGCATTATTATCTTGATTACCTTGTTCAGGTGTATAGATTTCAAACTAAATTGGTAAATAGCGCTGACTTTTGTAAATGAGGTCCAATCAATAAGCCTAATTTGCATGAAAAGAAATGTTCAATTTCAAGGGATTAGTTAAACTAGTGAATAGTAAATCTTTGTAAATAAGATGATTTTGTCTGTGCCAAATAATAGACATCAATATAGATTTTATTAAACAAATATATATATTTTAATCTTAACTTTGTATTGTAATAATTAATAAATTATATAATGCTTTACAGGGTAAATATAATTTTTTTTTAAATCATTAATTCCAATCTGATCCTTTACAGTCATTCTGCAGAAAATATTTAATATTTTTTTCATTACATATGGCCTAGATGAGAAATGAAAGTGTCAGATTCAATGTGGTGTTTGCTGCTCATGCTGTCAACTAAAACACATATATGAGCCCTGTCCAACTGCAATGTGAACACAGCCATTATTTACACACCTTGCAGTTAATACACAATCTGAACACACATGCATACCGATTTCCATGTTTTATGGGGGCATTCCATTGGTTTAATTATATTTATACTGTCCTTAACGTAATCCTACTGCTAAACCTACCCCTCATACAAACTGTTTTGCATATTTGTATTATTATTATTATTTATTTATTTATTTATTTTTAAAAAAGGTTGCTTTGTATAATTTATAAGCTTGTTTCCTCATGGGGACCAAAAAAACAAGTTCAAAATATACTGTTTTTACTATAGTTGTTATATATTTGTTGTGACATTACCGTAGGGAACACACACACACACACATGTTGGATTTTGTGATTTATGGGGACTCTCCATAAGCGTTATGGTTTTTATACTGTACAGACTGTATGTGGTATTGTCCTACACTGACCCTACACCTAAACCTACCCCTTACAGGAAACTGTGTGCATTTTTAGATTTTCAAAAAAACACAATTTAGTTTCTTTTTTAAGCCTTTTGAATTAGGGGGACACTGAAAATGTCCTCATAAAACACCTACTTATGGTAATACCTATCTCATACCCATGTCATTATCCAAATTTGTGTCCTCATAAACCCGCACACGCACACACACACACAAATTACACTGACATTATGCATTCACCCCACTAGGGAAAAAAAACACTCTTTAACACTCATACATATGCCTGTTTGCTTCAACTTATTCTTAAAACACACATCTTACTGTATTTTCTAGAGTGTTAAAATGAGAAGGGCAATTCTAAACACCTGCAGTTCAGTGCAAGGCATTAAGTAATAGACTATGGCCTTCAACTGAAAAGAGAGGGAGAGAGAGACAAAGAGAACGAGGGAGAGAGGGGTTCAGGGTTTCTGTGCCGTTTGCCTGACTGAAATTGAAATGAAAGGGATGAAAACCTATAAGTGAAAATCAATAGCAGAAGACAGCAGAGGCGAAGAAGAAAAGGCCATAAAATACAATACAGATAAATGCAGAGAGCCGGAGAGAAAAGAGGAGAGAGACAGGGATTATTTCATAGCATCAGAAGATAATGCAGATTGTGTTCACTGAAACGGTTTCCTCTCTGTGCAGTCTTGCTGGTCATCTGGCACTTTTATATTCATTTTAAAGTTCGCAGCTCATTTTGCATCCATGTTCTAGCTGGTTCAATATGAAACGAGATACTAAAAAAAGTAGATCAAATTAAATAAAGTAAATAAAAATAATGGTTAGTGAAAAGTTGTTACAGTTTGATTTTATCTTTATTTATTTTCCTTTCTTTTGTTTTCTTGGAATAGTGTGTATTGAGTCCGTTTTTATTTATTAAGTTCTGTCTTTGAATTAAATATCTGAAATTTAAAAATATACATTTAGTATATATATTGATAAGCCTTGATAAGCTGTGAAAATTAATCAGCATTTTTAATCCTTTTGACCTTTTTAATTAAAAATACCAAAAAAAAACTAACCTTTCATTGGATAATAAGAATTTTAAACGGAGGAAAATATCATCATGAAATAAATGTTTTTTTCTAATACACAACCTTTTTATTCAGTACTTTTGAAACCTTAATTTGCCAGTTTAACAGCTCTAAATTCTCTCCTGTAATGCCTGATGAGGTTAGAGAATGGAGTTCAGAGACCATTCCTTCATCCAGAATCAATCCAGACCTTTAATTTCCAGCTACATGTTGGTGCTTCTTCTCTTCAGTTCACTCATTTTCTATAGGGTTCAGGTCAGAGGACTGGAATGGCTGTAGCAGAAGCTTGGTTTTGTGCTCAGTGACCCATTTTGTGCTGTTTTGAGGTTTGTGTTTGTGATTATTGGATGGCTGGAAAATCCAACATGGCCCAATGTAAGATTTCTAACAGAGTCAGTGTATTTGATAGAATCCATGATGCCATGTGTCTAAACAAGATGTCAAGGACCTCCAACAGAAATATAGGCCCACAACATCAATACAGCAGTATATTTAATTGTACACATGGAGTACTTTCTATCCACGTGTTTGCCAAATCCATTGTCATGTGTTGGTCCATGTGCTTCTTTGTTCAGTTTTAGTTTTGATTCTGTCTACACATATCATGCCTTGTTTGTAAACTCCGCCTGTCTAATCAGTGTTTCACTCCCTTCCAGCCGTGTTTCCAAGTGTCCTGTATTATGTCTTGATTAGTTTTGTATTTAAATCGTGATCTGTGTTTCATTCCGTGTCGGTCGTTGTTTGTATGTTAATGATTGTAATCTTTGCATTTTCATCAGCCTCCTTGTATCCTGTGTTTTTGTCATTACATTTTTAACCTTTCTCGGAATTCGAGTCTTCCTGCCTTCTTTCGCTGCTGAGAAGCGAGACCACATCGTGACAGAATGACCGACCATGGAAGAGATGGCTTTCACTGCAGACCACACTGCACTGATCCTCCGAGATACACCGTTCGAGGACTATGGGTCGAAGTTTTATCAACTTGCTGAACGGTTGGGTCCTAGCCCTGAACCACGGTCTGAGGAGCCGTATGAAGGTTCGGTGTCCAAGTCACGGCCAGAAGTCCCAGTGGTGCTCAATCCGCAAATGTCGGGTCATGATGGGGAGGGGTTGGACAGGGATCGACCCGCCGTGGCCACCTAATGGTCCAGATCCGCCGTGGCCACCTAAGTGTCCAGATCAGCCGAGGCTTCTGAGGAGCCCTTTTATGCCCTGGAGGCCTCCAGAGACTCTGCCCCATCCAGACTCTAGGGCACTCAGCCATCCCTCCCAATGCTCTAAGGACTGTTCTGCCTCCACTCCACCACCTTCCTAAATTTATTATGGAGCACCTGTGAATTGAGACCACATTGTGACACCCATCTTGAATGTTTGCTGCTAAAAATATATTTTTTAGTTTCATCTGACCATAGAAGCCAGTCCCATTTAAAGATCCAAACATGTCTGATAATTGAATATGCAGGCGTTTGTTTTCAGATGAGCTAGGACAATGTTTCTAAAAAACCCTCCCAAAAAACATGTGGTGATGTAGGTACTGTACTGTTTGACAATTTTATTAAAGGTTTTCTGACCCTGAGCCTTAACTGTTTTCTGCAATTCTCCAGCTTTGGTCCATGGAAAGTCTTTGGCCACTCAAATTCTCCTTCTCACACTGCAATAGGAGGATATTTGGGATGCACCGGTAATCATCGGCCAATATGTCATGCACGTTTTGTCAGTAAAGCCGGTCCTGTACTCAGTGGTTAAATCCATCCAGTGCGTGATTTCACATTGAGCTGTACATACTACACACAGCGTTGTTCATTGACGTGCTGCACAACACCATATTCATTATCAGCGAGGATTTGTTCCTCAGTGAACAGCGGCTGTGTACACTATATATGGCTCAATGTGAAATCATGCACTGGATGGAATTTAACGCTGATTACAGGACTGACTTTACTGACAAAACGTGCATTACATATTGGCCGGTGATTATTGCTGCATCCTTAGAGGATACAGACAACATCCTCTTCCAGGCAGTTTTGTAGCATTTTATGTTGATTGGAAATTCATAATTATTGCCCTGATGGTGGAAACCAGCTCTAGTTCTTTTCATAAAGCCACTTTTAATTTGTGAAGCTCAATTATCTTTTGCTGCACATCAGTAATATATTCTTTGGTTTTTCTCATTGTGATGGATGATTAAGGTTGGGTTTTGTTTTGTATTGCTTTGTATTTATATGAATATATATATATATATATATATTCGTGGACAGGTGTGGGCTATTCCTTCATTAATGTTTAACATCTGTTAAGCAGGTGGAAGGTCTGGAGTTAATTTTAGGTGTCTGCAGGCTGTGAAACCACATCCTGCAGTCAAAGGATCTCTCCATGCAGATTAAACAGATGCACTGGTGCAACATAAAAAGACCTAGATGTCTACAAAGTACAACAGAGGTAAATGATTAGAGAATCCTCCATGGTAATGAAAAATCCTATTACAACCTCCACACAAGTGAAGAACACTCTACAGAAGGTAGGTGTCGCTGTCAAAGATTACAATCAAGAGAAGACTTCACAAGAACAACTACAAAGGGTTCACCACAAAGTGCAAACAAGGCCAGGTTAGCCTTTGCCAAAAAAAACCCTCTAAAAAAACAGACGACTTCTGGAAAATAATTCTTTGGACTGCTGAAATTAAGATCCACATTTACCAGAATGACGGGAAGAAAAAAGTATGGAGAAGGCTTGGAACACCTCATTATCCAAAGCATACAACATTTTCTGCTGAAAAAATAAAAAACAGCAAATGCTGGTTAGGTACGTTTTGAAGCTGGAATGCTGGTTTGAGCTGGTTTAAGATGGTCCTTTGCTGGTTTATAATACAGCTTAAACCAGCAAAGGACTAGCAACAGACCAGCATAAACCCGTAAACCAGTTTTCCCAACAATAATCTGCTAAACATGCAAAAAATTTTGATAAAACAATAAGATGTGAAGCAGAGGTCTAATACATCAGTCTACCAAATGTTTACAAGATCAACCATTAGGAGAAAAAAGGGATAAATGGAATATGAAAACATTCTTTGTGAATGGACCGTAGTCTAGGCTGCTAAATGGATTTTGAGTCAACAACAATAATAGGCTAATGCTGTGAGTGTGTTGCTGTTCTCAGCAAATAAAGACATGTCTATATGTGATTATTTGCTATTTATTTTATTAATTTATCATCATGTCATGCGATTAAGTGTTACGTGGTATAGCAAAAGAACCTGATTGTTTTAGTACAAGGGTCACAGTTTAGCAGGCATACTGACATAATAATTGAAAATCCATCAATATTCCAATGCCAACAGAGGTCAGGAGGTTTAAACAACAAAGTTGAGCACTACATCTAATACTGGAACACCCGGCCTCCCTCCTTTTCAACCCTAAAGCCCTTCTGTTGGACTTCCCTTTGATAAAACACAAGTCAATGCCTGGCTGTGTGTTCAATGTCTCTGACTGTGCTGAATAAGACAGTTTAATTGTATTTGAAAACAGAATGCCGGATGGGTTCAATGTGAAGCTCATTGATCTGTTTACGCAATGGCATGCCTGGAATATCGCATCCCGGCCATGAGATATTTAAAAACGCAGTTATTGATCAAATATAGGAGTGAGCTCTGATCACATGACCTCTGAAACGATTACATGAAACTCATTCTGTGTTGCTTTTTTTCGGTGGATAGATAGATGGATATGTTCTCTAGGCTTCAAAGGATAGCATTCTTCAGGGAATGTTGTCAGGAAAGTGTCATATTGCAGCGCGGTCTCCACATTTCCTGTGTTGTATGATATTACAATTATAAGAATCATTGTCAAGTAAACAATCAATGTCGAGTTCAAATGTCTGTAACTGAAATGTGTTATTTTTACACTTACAGATGTCAGGCTAAGGAGTCAGTCATAAACCTATAGAGCTCTCTTTCTTTCTCTCTCAGGGTACAAGGACATGTCAGACGCTTTTGTTTGTGTGAAAGGTTAGATGGTTTTTATCTCAACTCTACGACAGGCTTGTGAAGAAAATAAAGACAGAAAGGGACATTCTAAGTGGCACGAAAACAAAAAGAACAAATCCTTTCATTGATACTTTAAATGATCAACAAGTTTTTGTGTGAATGTCTGCACACATTATACACTTTCATTTCTAAAAACTTGCGTTCCATTCTTAAAATGTTCAATAACTTTGAACAGTA
This sequence comes from Enteromius paludinosus, assembly GCA_032361165.1. NCBI lineage: Eukaryota > Metazoa > Chordata > Actinopteri > Cypriniformes > Cyprinidae > Enteromius > Enteromius paludinosus. Next base: position 404,456 of record JAUMHQ010000250.1, on the reverse strand, counting down.
TTTATATACGTTTCAGTTAACCTCTGATTCTAAAAAAAGGTACATAAAAAATTTGTATCTTTGATTATTATTTGCTAAATCTTCACTTTAATTTTTTTGTGTGTTTCTGTGGAATAACATTTTTTCACAGCAATTACTAATGCACTGCTAAGGTGTTCTGGGTGGTCACAAATCAAGCTAGATTGCCCTGGGCTGTGTTTCCAAAAAGCATGGTTAGCCTACTATGATCACAAGTTCCATCACAGTTCAAAGATTTGGTGTTTCCCATATAATTAGCTCAAACAAATGTTTGCAGTCAACGTCACAAACATACGCGGTTAGAACTACAGCTTTGGACCTGTGGTTAGAAGCATAGTTTCTTGTTAGTAAGAGATATGATTTTTTTTTTTTTTTTTTTAAATATGCTCTTGGGCACAAGAAGAAAACTAACATGCATTACGATCTTTCTCTTCCATTCTATCTAAATATAAAATGTGTTTTAATTATGTATTTTTGCCCGTCCATTCTAAACACTGTAAAAAGTGCACATGTGTATAAATGGGAACCCTGACGTAAGAGGGAACCCGGAATGATTCAAATATCAAATAAAGCAAAATGACAGTGAACAAAAATAGTAAATTATGTGAATATGTGTCATGTTCCATATAGCAGCATCTCAGAGATCTTTAATCAGTTAAATAGCAGCAGTTATTCCTCCACCACATGCATGTGACGTCATTAACAATGGCCATATGTTGTTGAACTAATGTGCTTAAAACGACCAAGACACGACCGTGTGTGGGAAACAGTCATGTGTATCTATGTGTGATTCTTCACCTCTTCCTTCACCAACTTGGTTCAAAGGTTGTAGATGTGACCATTTTACTACTGTTTCAGGAAACAATGCATCATACTAGACTGCAGAATTTGCATCAAACTGATCACACATATATTTGGTAAATTTGTTTTGTTTTTTGTTTCTTTTGGGGGAAAAGGTATATTTAAAATGCTGTGTCAGTAAACAGGTTTACCGCCATATTTTCTAGTAAAAATGCGACACGCATCAAATATATGATATTTTATACTTTACAAATTTTAGCATATAATTTTTGCCCTGAAAAAACATTAATATATTTTATTTGAGGACTCAATGGATCAGTTGCTAGATAAATTTTAGTAAATCTAGTTTACTAGATAAATTACATTGCATCCTACTGGCGTATCCCATCATGCACCTGTGCTTAGGGCGGCGTGCAGCAATGGCTCCAAACAAGGTACCAGCACTTATTGCATTTGTGATTCTTCAAAGAGTTTTGCCTAGTATTGATTTTGTGTCAAGGTTGGGCGCTGGTTCAGCCAGAGAACTCTGCTTTTTAAAGCTACTGGACCAACTTGAAACATACTGTGCGTAAATGGAGAGCCAGCAACCTTGAGGTGAAGAAAGAGAGAGAGAAAAAAATAAAAGGACAAAAAGATGGTGGAAAAAATAGACTTGAAGCACTGTGGGGCCACATCTTGTGCTAAGTTGGGAAGCCTTTCAACACACACAAACAAAAAGGAAGTAGATAAATAAATAAATGTTGAGTACATATAATTCAGTCACTGGTTGCGCAGTAATCGCCCTTTTCTGTGGCACTGACAGAGCCTGATGGGAAGGGGTTAAAGGAGGATGCTGCAGGGCCTTCTTTTCTGTCTGTCTGACTGAAGCGGAGAGATTACTGCACCATGTTCATCGGGGATGCCGGGGCTGCAGTGTTGCTTGTGTGCAAAGCATTTTCTTTGCGTTTAAAGCCTTGTGGGGTTCCTGAGGTTTTCTTGCAGAAGATGAAGCAGCGCTGGTTGCATGTGAATCAGCTGTGTTTGTGTGAGACAGGTCCCAGATCAGTGCAGGAAGCAGCACGGCCGGAGGCGCTGACCTCATCAACTCTCTACCAATGAAAGCCAATGTTCTTCAGTGGAGGAAAAACAAAGATGAATGATTCCCTAATGCACAGGAGTTTTTCCCATCAAGAAAATTAGCGCGAAATATTTAAAATAAATCGTATTACTGCTTTTTCAGGTAAAAAGGCCATGGCCCAATTTCCAATTCAATAATATACAACAAGCAACAATAAAATAGGGTCTATACTACGCAAATGGCATCTATTTAAGAAAGTTACGGCTGAAAATGAAAAGAAATCACATTTCCCAAATTAGGCACAAAATAACTATAACCAACATAAAAATGTATGGACAACCATAGAGGGGGGAATGTTTCCCATGTGTAAATGAATGAGGCCAATATTACTCTAAAAAACTAACGTGATAAGGTTGACAAGGTCAAATAATACAACATTTTCTTATAATTGCATTTATTTTTACCTTAATTTGAGCTTTTAACACTCCAAAAGCAACATTTACTGGTTTTGCATTTTCATTTAGGCCAATGCAAAAAAAAAAAACAAGTGGGTGAGCAATATGCATTTTTTTTTTTTATTCTGACTTCAACGTAAAATGGCTTGGGACTCGGTTCAAAAACAACTCCTTTTCATGATTCAGAGTCGACTTTCTTTTGAGAGACAATAACTTTTTAAACGGTGCACTTTCAGATTTTAAACTTTTGCAGGATGTTTTCATTCATTTAGAGCTATGTTACATACATAATTAAAAAGGTCATTTTCAAAAACCCATAATAGGAGCACTTTAAGGCATTGTTTGTTCCACAATGGAAATATGCTATACCCCTCTATACAACTGGACAAAATTCAAGTATCAGGAAAAGTCATATAAGGTTGCTACTTTCTGGTGTAGACTTTCCAACAGGACTGTACTTTTTGTTCCTTGAAATGCTTCCTACATGGGTAGTTCCCTTGGTTATGGAACAGAGCAGTGATTTCTTACAGCACTATGTCAGGGTTGTTCTCTGTCTGTGACTGAGATGGTATTTTAGAGAGTCTCCCCCTGATAGTGATGGATTTCCTTTGGGCTTTATCAGGAATAAAATAGCAACAGTGATAAAATAATCTCTTTGAGGCTCAGTGGGCGCCACCTTTGAGTTAAGTACAAAAGCAAATATTCGTTCTCTTTCCCTCAAATGCAACACATCACGGGGATGTTTGGCACATGAAGTCTGTCTAAATGTGTAGTCAAATTCATGAAATTTAAATTAAAAAAAAAGAAAAATGAAAACATAATAGATGAACCATTTTTATTATTAACCATTTTTCATTGTCAATATTGTTAAGCATTGCTCACAGAAAAGTCACTTTCAAGCAAGGCAACTTTTTGTAGATAAATGTCGCAAATTTGTGTGAATTTGAACTTAAATGTGAGTGAAATCTGCACAGAGAATTTCTTCACTCACATGCGAAACTGCCAATTGCACAGATTTACCAATGGTAAACAGTGTTGTCATATTACGTTAAAAAAGTAATTAGTTACAGTTACAAATTACTTCTGCCATAAAGTAATTGAGTTAGTAACTCAGTTACCACACTGTAAAAGTAATTAGTTACTCAGCAACATAACTGACATTATTTTTTATGTTTTACAGCGTTATTATGTCCTATAACCTCCTTTACGCCAAATATGTTTACAATAACTGATTGAAGAATAAAAAATTTATTTTAGAACATTTGGTATTTATTTGAACTTGGCTTGCAGCCTGCCATATGCCTAGAAAAACCAAAAAAAACAAAAAATAAAAATTTAAAATAAAATACAAGTGCAAAATTAAGACACACAAATGTAAACTTGGGTAAAAAGAAACAAAGGAAAATCTAGCCTTTTAGTACTGCAACTTTGTCACGGCATATTGCACAATATGCAATGCACAATAAACGGAACACTATCATGCTCTTAAATATTAAAAATATTATTTATGTTCTCCTTCATCCTCCTGCAACCACAATAACAGATTGACGGACCTAAAACAGCATGGAGTGGCCAGACGAGTTGCTCCTTGAAATCAACCAAGGAAATAGATAATTGGAGCAGTAGGTAGAGGAATTTCTGAGCCTTTTACATCAGGTGAGTTGGAGTGATTCTGGGATTAACTTCTGCTTTTGGATGGGACTAAATTATGATTTATTTAGTTTAGTTTCTCCTAGCGATTGTAGTAAATCTGTAGCCGAGTTATTAATCAGATCCTTGAATCAAACAATTCAGAGTTTTTTGTTGATCCGGAGGATTCCGATCCTCCTCCCATCCAAAAGCAGGTAGACGCTCCAGCTCACCGTGAGCCAGAATCCTCTTCACACTGCCCCAATGTATCGGATGTCTCTTCCAACTCTGCTGTCCAGGTGCTCTTTAGCACTGTCATATTTTGCTGCCTGTCCAACACAAAGCCCGTGCTGCCCTAGCGCTGCACAGAGCCCGCGCTGCCAGACCGCTGCACCGAGTTCACGCTGCCAGCGCCAGAGGCACAGCCCGAGTTCACGCTGCCAGCGCCAGGGCACAGCCCGAGTTCATGTAGCGTCAGAGGCACATCCGAGTTCACGCTGCAAGCGCCAGAACCTGAACCTGAATGCCCTCCAGAGTCAGCTACACATCCCGTGCGCCCTCCAGCATCTGCTGAGCCTCCCGTGCGGCCTCCAGCATCGGCTGCACCTCCCTTGCGCCCTCCAACGTCTGCTGCGCCTCCCGTGCGCCCTCCAGCGTCTGCTGCGCCTCCCGTGCGCCCTCCAGAGCCTGCTGCACATCCAATGCGCCCTCCAGAGCCTGCTGCGCATCCAGTGTGCCTCCCAGAGCCTGCTGCACCTCCCATGCGCCCTTCTGAGCCTGAGCTATCTCCTCCTAAACGCCCACCAAACACCACCACAGCGGAGCCACCACACGAACCAGGGTCTTTATAAGTCGGTGAGCCTCCCCAAGGACATTTTTTGGGGGGGCAGTAAGGCCCTGATCCTGGAAAGGGTGGGTGGGAAGGGCGTTTGGAGCTGGACCCCTGTTGATCCACCACTGCCACAGCCGGCGTCTGATCCACCACTGCCTCAGCCGGTTCTTGATCCGCCATGGTCTCCAGAGACTCCTGATCCGCCATGGCAACCAGAGGCTCTTGATCCGCCTAGGCCTCCAGAGGCTCCTGATCCACCACTGCTACAGCTGACTCCCCCGATCCGCCATGGCCGCCCGTGGGATCCCAGCCAGCCATGCACGCCAGTTACTCCTGATCCACCCTGGAGGCAATCCATGCTCCCTCGTCTTGCCTCCAGGGCACCCACCCTCCCTCCCCATTTGATGTTATTTATGTTTTTCTTTTGTTGTCTCTTTCTTCGGCGCTAGTTTGCGCCTTGCCGGAGGGGGAGGTAAATGTTACGTTTCATGCCAGTTCTTAGTTTCGTTTTCTTGTCTGCCTGGTTTGGTTTCATTTTGTCATGCCCATATTTGATGTTTCCTGTCTTGATGTGATTATTAGTTGATTATGCTCTACCTGTGTCTCCCCAGCTGTCTTCTCTTTAGTTCATTAGTATTTAAATGCCATGTCTTTTGAGTTCAGTTTTGTCCGTCAGTGAATGTGTTAGGTGTTGTTTGATCTCTTCGTGTTTGAATTATTAAATGTCTATTATTTTTGTGAAATCCATGATCTCCTGCGTTCTCCTTCATCCTCCTGCAACCACCATAACATATACATGATTGCCTTTTTTCGACGAGGGAGAAGTAGTGCCAATACTTCCAGTTTGAGAACGCTACCTTTGATTTTCCCTGGCTATTCGCCATTGTCGCTGTCCAGTGTGATCAGAGGTAGTAGAAGTCAGAGTGTCAATTAGTATGCAGTGAGACATCATGTGCATTGCCTCCATCCCACCCAGCCAATCATCATCGCATTTGCAACAACGTCATCATTATCTCTCATCAGGCAGCTGATAAAGCCAAAGCTTGACATCTCACGCGTCATTCAACCAAATTTTAGTTACACGCTAATTAACTTTCTCAGTAACGATAACGCTGTTGCAAGTATGGGGAAAATAATTAATTTGGTTACTCCGTTACTGAAAAAATAACGCCCTTAGTAACTCCGTTATACTTAAACGCTGTTACTCCCAACACTGCTTGCAAGTAAACAATATTTAATGATATACTGTATAAAATAAAACACATTATTCCTTTTTTTACCTCTGACCAAATAATGATTTGTCATCTTTTAACTGAATTGGTGGTTTCATTGATTTGTCACTTTTCAGGGACCAAACACTGGGATCAGGTGAATGTGATCTCTCCTCAGAACTGGGCAAAAAAACCTCAACATAATTTATCTCATCATTGATTAACAATGACTATGTAAGTAATGTTATCAATTTTTGTTATGGATGAAAATAGACAATACGAAAAAAGCTATGCTACACCACATAAAACTTCCCACAATGCTTTTATTTACCTATTATTACACATAAATGATTTATTGTTGATAAGCAAAACTTTACACTTGATTGATTATAAATGAATTTGCTATCAGTTTTTTACAAATAATAAAATTATTTCACTGACCTTTTCTCTCCGTTGCATGTATTGTGATACTTTGTGTCTTTTTCAGCGTTCATGTTGCTTGTTTTTCCTATCTTCTGAAGAAGCATATTCTGCATTCTGTATCTTTCAGCATACAAGGAACGAGAAAAAAAACTCTTCAGAAGCTGGTTTGGCTGGTTCACAGGAAAGTGATTTTTTGCTTTTTTAGTTCACATACTTCCACTTGCGTTTAAAAGGATTTGACTCTTCAGCAGTGTCTGACTAAATACATGCATTTTGTGATGATAAATGAACATACAATACTTTGCACTGGAAGCGTAGCAGAGTATGTTTATTCAGGACTTTTTTAAATAACACTTCAAATCTCAATTACTTTGCAAATAATTTAATAAGGATTTATTTAATTTTTACATTCTTCTCTCAGTCTGTGTAGATGGTTTTACCGTATGTGCTCTGGAGTGTACTCACCGACTCTTCGTGAAACAGCAGAATGATTGTGTTTTCTCCTTCTCTGATTACCTGTTGTCTGAAGGCGGAGCTAAATCTCTTAAGACAGGTTCTCTTTTCTAGCACTTTGCGCTTAAGAAAGGTAAAAGAAAACAGTTTGACTCTGTGGTATAATGACCACACTCGCACCCTAAAGAGAGCAGCCCGGAAAATGGAGCGTAGCTGGAGGAAAACAAAGCTAGAAGTGTTTCGTTT
>JAUMHQ010000250.1:367360-388764 GCA_032361165.1 Enteromius paludinosus | reverse complement strand
ACACTCCAGCTCACCACAAGCCAGACTCGTCCATGTACTGTTCCAACGTTTCTGCTCCTCTTCCGAAAGCCACGAATCCCATAATACAAACCACCATCCTTCTCCACTCAGTCAGACCGATGAGTCCCGTGCTGGAAGAGCGCTGTGACGAGCTTGCTCTACCAGAGCGTCAGTCCGAGCTTGCGCTTGAAGAGCGCCTATCCGAACCTGCCCTTCCTGAGTACATTGACGGGCCAGCGCTGATAGAGTGCCATTCTTGGAACTCGGTTATGTCGGCCCGATGGCAGGAATTCCAGTCCTCGACTTATGGCAGGGAGAGCCAAACCAGCCCCTTATGGATCCCAGTCCTCAGATGCCCATTCTCATCCGACTTCTCATCCGACTGCGCTTCCCGAGCGCCCACCACGACGCCCTCCAGAACCGACTACGTCTCCAGCGAACTCTATGCCTAACCAGCACGTGACAAATAGTGTAAATAGTGAACTTTCTTTTCCTGCGTGATATTATTCATGCAATTTGTTTGAGCTGAGCCCTCTACTGTACAGACATGAATTTATATCATCTTCAACCTAAGGATTATTCATTTCACTTTTGGTATGAAATGTTTACATTCGTAAAATAAGAAAGTTTTAATATGAAAAACAAGCAAGCCCTGCCCAGATTTAAAAAGTAACATAACACATTGCTTTTCATAAAGTAACTAAGTAAATTAATTATGCTGTTACTTTTTTAGGGAGTAACACAATGCTGTATTATAATGCACTACTCTAAAAAGTAACTTTTCCAAACCCTGGCAGCTTAGCATATGCCTTACAGCTTTGGCAATATAGCACTGACTCTACTGACCATTCCTTCTTTGCTGCTGGTTCCATCTGACATCTATGAATTACTGGTTCCTGCTCTACTTGTTCTGACTCTGCCAGACCCTCTTCCAACCCTCCGACTCCACTTTAGACGTACAGTATGAGCGCTTGACTCCACCTTGAAATCCTCCATGTGATGACCACTGAAGAGTTCATAAGAAACTCCCATCCTATAGCCTTCACCTTCTATTGATCTGTTCCTTTCATGAGTATTATAAATTCTCTCTATGAAAGTGTTTGTTAGGTAAAGTTGATTATTTGGTTGCTCTTTGGCACATGTTATGATGCATATTATGTTAGGGTGACCATACGTGCCCATTTCAGGATGCGTCCTGGCCCGGATTTCTTTATTGCTTTGATTCAAATACCTCAAGAGGGTTTCGAAAACATAAGGTACATAACTGGAAAATGAATATAGGCCTACTGCTAATATATAATAATTGTATAGCTTTAAAGAATTCTTGGATTCTCATGTTTAAGCCTTTCAAAGAATACATGCAAAACAAAGATCTATATACATCTATATACATTTTGAAAATAATATCAAACATAACTTTAAGCAGTGTTATTTCTGAGACCTCATACAGCTCATTCCAGCTTGTTTTGTTTTTTTAGTAGAACAGTTCCTGCATGTGCAAAACAAGCCTCAGTGGTGCCAAGGCTTGGATTGTGTTTGCCAAGGCAATTCTGTGTAGTTGCTATGAAGTTTTGGTTGGTTGCTAGGTGGTTACTGACCCAAGTGAAAGCTCTCTCCCATGTCTCACCTGGATTGCTCGCATTCCCCATCACAGCACCTCTGGAGAGCTACCCAAGCACATTATGGGATACGAAGTGCCTTCGAACTGTTTGCTAAACATTAGGTGTAGAAATATCATTGGTAATTCCATTGTGAGTCTTTTAACAGAGAAACATGCAGACTTCGTATTGAAACATTGAACCAGCTGCGATGATTTGAAATGCTTCTGTCTGCCTGTAGCAGCTATGGAAGCCAAGAGGATGCAATCACCGCACACACTCCAAGGCCCTAGCATCAATAATGAAAGCAAATTTACTTTTATTTGATATATCACAGGATACTTCATTCATAGCAGTCTATTCATCATTGCCAGCGTTTGCACTCTCAATGTGAGCAGAGAGAGGTGCATTAGAAAGATGGAGGCGGTTATTAGATTACGCCAGGCCTCTATGTCACCCCACTCTTCACAAGCTCACAACTTCTCCTCTATTAGGCCTGCATGCATTTATCTGCTTTCTTTCACACACACAGACACACAAGTTTGTTTTTCTGTCATGCTGGGCATTTTCCATCCACTTATTGTTTCAACTGAGCTAACAGTATTTAACCTTTGCATATTGGGGTTTTCATTAGAATATCATTTAGTTTGTTTATTAAGCTGTTATCCTCATAGGGACCATTGATTGCTACCCACAGTGTAGGTGATTGATACTTGCCCATGTGCCAATACCACCAAAAAAACTATTACTGTATATTCAATGCTAATAATTATTATTATTTCAGATATAATAATTGCCTTTAAAGGGGACAATGGGTTTATTTATTTATTCATTCATTATGTATTATTTTTTTGCATTTAGTTAGGTTTCCTCCATGCCTGCCAGCTCAAAAAAGCTCATGCTGTGGGCTGTCTGAATCTGTAACTGTGCCCTGCAATGAGCCATTTCAATTTGCAGCTAGTTTGAATTTGAATAAGACCTCACTATATGGCTGAGGACCACCCTCTTCTCACCTTTCTGTAAACAGCTAATGAAGGTACATGTGGTTTTAGCAAGCTTTGGACACATTGACAATGAACTAACCCTGACATGCAACTAGTGTTCTTATAAGAGCTACTTTAGTTTTACTTTACTTTAGAAGCCGTGAGTGATTTTCCGTTATTATTTTGTTGTTTGTGTCAAATATGAGATTTATTTCCTAGCTTTTTACATTCATAAATATATAAGGTCAACTGTGTGTATTTGGCAGTTTAAGTGCAATAAGACATGAAAGAGAACTTAATTTTGTAGTCACATGCCATGTGACAGCCACTTTTCACAGAGATAAAGAGTTTTAAAATTTCACACTCAAGATGTGTGACTAAAATGCATGTTTGCTTTTATTATTTTTAAAAAACGCAACATTTTCTTGTTACTAAGAGTGCACAGAAATAAACAGAGTCTTCATAGATTCAAAAGAGGTGTTTGCTTTATCTGTATGACCAAAAGTGAGGGAGTATTTTAAGAGTAAGTGACCTCACCAGAGCCTCCATCTGTCCTTCAGTGAGTTCAGCTTCCATTTCACACAGATACTTCAACAGCGCACATTTTTCTAGGTTAACATTAGATTGAGCTGCCATGTAAAGTTGCTAACACAAACAAGCCATATTTGAGGTCATTGAATGATATGTAAGCATTTGGATGTCCTTCCTGATGCACACACACACCAGCTGTTAACAATCTGTCTGTCACAGACTGCGTTACTTTTTAATTTTTTTTTCTGCAACTAAGTGGCTAATAAAATTCTGGTCGACCAAACTTCTTCTGGTTGACTAATGGTTAGTCGACTATTAGGAGGTTTATCATCCGATACCAATTATAATACAGAGGTTGTTACATATTGCTAATTTCAAGACACAAAAGTAAATCCCCACATACACATACTTGGTTGAAGATACCACCAGAGCAACGGGTCTGTGAGCACACTAATACCCTGAAACACATAAACAGCTCATATCATAGTATGAGACATAATAATTAAGCAAGGCTAATATTTTTCCTGCTTCTAAATCACAAACAACAGCCTTTAATTCACTTCTAAACAGCTTGATTCTGTCAGATATACCTCTGCTGAGTTAAATCAGTGTTGATGTGGGTGTGTTTTCATGCTGTCTGTCTGCCTGGGCATCTCTCTCTCTCTCTCTCTTTCTCATCGTACTGATTGCCTGATGCAGTGGTGAACAAACTTAAGTGAATTGCACATCTTCAATCTTCTCCAATCACTTAAGGCTGCAGCACAGCGACAGCCATCCATCATCTGTGGCCTGAAACATCTGGTGGTTCAGCAGTGTGGGATCCACAACTAAATGATAGTAAAAGGTATGATAGCACTCAGGAAAAAGAGATCCAACTGCATAAGAACAGCATGACTCTAGACTGTAAGCCAAAGCTGCACTGCACCACATAAACATGAACAAAGTTCTGTCAAATAATTTAGTATGGGAGGTCCCAAAATATATTCTTCATCCCTTAATTGTCATATTAAAGCAAATGGCAACTCTTTGTGATATATGAACGCAACACTGACCAAAGACACCTAAAAGAACCAAACACAGGATATGATGTAATAAGATACAAACCTAAAAAAGGCTAAATGCCTAAGTATACCTGAGTCTTCTTATCCGAGGAGCACACACAACCAACTCATTCAGCCCAGAACACAGCATTGTTTTTGATGTGTGAATAAATCTACATCACAAAAGCTTGTCTGATGAGGTTGTTACTGTATCCTAATGTCTTTTATTTTGTAACCAGGTTTGGTGTAAAACTCTAAATGAACCAGGACTAAAAGTATTAAAAATGCAATGCATTTTATTGACTTTTAATCACGGAATTGTTTGTTTTCAAGCTTCACCTTTCATAATAAATTCAATTATTTGATTTTCTGTGTAAATGCTAAGACCACTAACAAATCACAATCATTTATAAGAAACAGACAAGCAGTTTTATCGTGTGTGAGACATGAGTTGTGGATCACCTCCACTGACTGTCATTGTTTTATAGACCTCTGTCCGAACACAGGCCCTGGTACAAGGTTCTTGGCCACATGACATTAGGACTACAGTGGCTTATTACTAAATGCTTGACCTGCTTCCAACCCCTTTTACAGGGTGCAAAGATGCTATCTGCTGATAGCTCACTCCTCATTTCATGATGGCAGCAACATAGTAGATTAATCTATTCCATAAAAAAGTAATGAATACGCCTAACACAATGCCGGTGAGATGTCATTTGGCTTAAAAAAAAAAAACAGCTAAATGAAAATTGCTAAATAGTGACACTCATTTGGTGTTGAACAGTTAAAACAAGATTTTCTAACGTTTGTACTGTATTTGTGCGTTGAACTTTTAGTATGTTTGACAGCTTTTCTGCAAAGAGAAATACCAAAGTGTCCAGTTCTACTCAAAGAAAAATATTTCCTTTTTTTATGCAATACGTGATTTCATGAATATGACTAAGGACTGGACGTGACATGTGGCCAGGTATGGTTTCCTATACTAGAAATGTGTGCTCTGCGTTTAACCCATCCAAGTGCACACACACAGCAGTGAGAAGTGAACAACCATGCACACACACCATGAACACACACCCGGAGCAGTGGGCAGCCATTGCTGCAGAGCCTGGGGAGCATGTTGGGGGAATGGTGCCTTGCTCAAGGGTCTCATCTCAGTTGTGGTATTGGAGAGAGCTCTGGTTATTCAGAATATTCACTCCCCCCACCCACAATCCCTGCCGGACATGGGACACGAATCCGTGACCTTCGGGTTACAAGTCCAACTCCCTATCTATTCGGCTACTGACTAGACAGCTTTTTAATATTCTTAAGAAACATTTCTTACTACTATCATAACTGGTAATAACTGAGCACCAAATCAACATATTAGAATGTTTTTTGAAGGATCATGTCACATACTAAAGACAGGAGTAAGTGCCACTGTAAATTCAGTTCAATTCAGTAAATTCCATTCAGAAAATAACGGAATGAGTTTAATGCATTATCAAATAAATACAGCGTTTGTGGGCACAAGAAAAAAAAAGTATTCCAAACTTTTAACTGATACTATAACTGAACTATATTTTCATTATGATTTCAGTCAGTGTTCCCTTGTCTAGTTGTGTGTGGACTTTTATTTTGAAATACTGTAATCCCTTGTGTCTGTGTCCCGCTTCGCCCCCTGTTTGTTCCCATGGCAATTCACTGGCTCTTCCCCTTTATAACCATTTGGTGTTTGCTACGGAGCTGCAGAGCATTGATTCCACGTCCTTGCAAAGCGTTTCCTGAGCTGCTAGTCTAGTCTGATTTTTGCTCTGTCTTGCCCCTTTTGGACTCTGTTCACCTATCGACCGACCCTCGCTAGCCTTAGGACTATGTGTGTGTTTTGCCTCCTCCACTCCTGTTTGCTGTTGTATTGACCCTGCCTGTTTGACCATGCTTCCCAATAAAAGAATTGCACATGTATCCACACGCCCTCTTGTACCTCGTAACAGAATGCTCGGCCCTACAAGGATCCACTAGTTTCTCAGATGGACATTGGTCAAGTATGGACATTGCTAGGAGCTTGATAGCTCTACAGCAGCAGATGTAGATTCTCTGGAGGTTGCGCTGGTGGCTCCACAAATCCCAGGACTGTCAGTTTGCACCATAGAGCTCTCACCTTGTCCTACTACAGCTATGGAAGTCACCCACAAACTCTCATCATGCCTACTACTGGCCACGGAGGCCACTGAACTCTTGTCCTGCCCTGTCACGGCCATACGGGACCCTCGCCTTGCCCTGTCACGGCTATGGAAGCTGTTTCCGAGTCCTCGTCCTGCCCTCTCACACTATGGAAGCCATTTCTGAATCCTTGTCCTGCCCTGTCACGGCCAAAAGGGCTGAAAACACCTCTCCCTACCCAGGCACGGCCATGGAGGCAGTCATTAACCGCTCTGTGCTCTCTGTTTCAGTCACAACTGTTCTGCCCTGGAGTGCTGAGGCTAAGGCCTGCCCTTCTGTTCCTTCTGCTCCACCCTGGTGGGCCTTTGTGCTGCCTGTTCCGCCCTGGAGGGCATCTGTCCCACCAGCTCCACCCTGGAGGGTTCCTGAGTCGTCCACTCCACCCTGGAGGGTCCTGTCCTGCCTCCTCTGCCTCTTATGAACTTGCAGCATGTACTGTCTCGGCCGCAGAGTTTCTGTCCTGCCTACGCCGTCTGCTCCACCCTGGAGGGCGTCTTCACCATCTCTCCTCCTGTTCCTTTTTTAAGAGGCGTCTGGAAGCCGTTCTTGTAAACGGCTCTGTAAGCGGCTCTGTTATGATTTTAGTCCGTGTTCCCTTGTCTAGTCATGTGTGGACTTTTATTTTAAAATATTGTAATCCCTTGTGTACTGGGATTTCTCTCTCATCGTTGTCTTTAGTGGTTGGAGTCCAGTCTGGGAGATGACATGTGTTTGTTTTCCAACTTTTGTCTATTAATGGTTTAAATATTAATTCAAACATCCTCTAAAAGAGGTATTAAAAATAATTGAAAACCAGGCTGTCACCTCAGATCTGTGGTTAGTATTTCAGGCATGCAAATGAACATTTAATTGATTGTTGTAGGTGATGACCAAGCCACTCCTCAGCCATGTATTTATGACAACAGCATTCACCTCACTATGTTGGTTTGTAAGGAGTTAAGAAGCCATGGGCATCTTTTTTTGGTCCAGTTCTCACCATTAACAAACCATTAACTATGACTTTCCCCCAATAAAATCCTAATTTGCTTCTTATTAATAGTTGTTAAGATAGTTAAGTTAGGTTCTTGGTTGGATTTAGATTGTAGAATGCAGGATACGCTTTGTAAATAAACTGTTAAAAACATAGTGGAAACACTTAAAAAACACAATGTAACTCCAAGTCAAACACACTTATGTGAAATCAAACTGCCCACTTAGGAAGCAACACTGATTGACAATCAATTTCACATGCTGTTGTGCAAATGGAATAGACAACAGGTGGAAATTATAGGCAATTAGCAAGACACCCCCCAATAAAGGATTAGTTCTGCAGGTGTAACTGGTTTTTTTTTAAAGTTTGTTTTGACATGGATCATTGAATGTGAACGTTTTTGTCAGCACTGTCAGAGAGTTCTTTCCTTATCTAGAAATAATGTCATGAATAACAAATATATAAGTTAACTTTTCCCAAGGTGACTTACCCAGTCTCCATTAATTACAGGATTAAGGATGTGTTTCTATGAAGATTAAATATTAAAAATCAAGGTTTCATATTTTAATAATGGAGAGATTTTTGAAAAATAATGGGTACAATTTGATGTATGTAGGATAAAAGAGAGACAGTTTTATTATTATTATTATTATTACTTTTTTGGGTTTTGACAATGTGTTATAGAACTATTCTACAATAGCGGAGAGAACATAGTTTAGTTTTTTTTTAAGTGTCAGTGGGAAGGACATAAAAGTTAATTGAATTTAATGCGAAATGTATTGAATTTTAAGGGGGGAAATAATGTGCATCTGTATTGAGGTGTGCTATTACTTTTCTTTCTAGCTGACTAACAATTATCCCCTGCAAGATGATAAAATGAGAAAAAAAGTATATATACTTGAATATCAGTATAAAAAACAGAAAAACTCCAGCAACCACTCTAAATACTGCATAACAACACTGACAACCACCCATAACACTCTGGCACTTATTACAACTACCCCTTTGCTCCTTTTTTGTAAAAATGTACTTAAAAGTAAAAATGTAGTTCATTCTGTATAGAATGTAGTAATGTCACTGAAATTAGACAGCAGATTTAAATGTACATATTTACTCACATGTAGCACACATAAAGTGATTCTCTAGTCAACCGTCGTAGGCCACCATGTGGTCCTCTGTCAGACACAGTTAACACAGTTACAAAGAGCCGACACACTCCTGGCACCTGCAGCCACACTGACCCACATTCAGACACTCGTAGCCCGCAGCCCTCCCTCACAAACCCACCACGGGCCACAGCGCCTGCTCGCCCCAGTCCGTGCCTGGACACAATGGGGTTAGTGGCAGCTGCTCCGATGTAAATCTTGTCAGAGTCAAATGGCAACTGTTGAATAGCGAACAGGCCGGTGGGGCACGAGCTTGGGGGTGTTGTGGGAGGGGGCCAGCCGCCCCTTAACACTGCACCACAAGCAGTTCATGTTCTCCTTCTCTCCGAGAGCTTTCGGCTCGTGCTGCTCCAGCACAATGGAACATAATAGCTGGCGTCCGCCAGAGAGCCAAATCACTGTTTCCTAATCTCCCTTCATTAGGCCCCTCTCGTCCACCACAGGCCTGCTCCCTTTCATCCCCCTATCACTTCGTCCCGCAACTGGACAATGCTGAAGCTTCTGTCCTCACAAAGGGCCCAGCGGAAGTTCAGTTAATCTTGCTTCTCTTCCTGCTTGATGAAGAGAGAGAATGTGGCTTTATTCCGCCTATAGTCACTTTACAGATCAAAGGAAATGTTATTCTGACTTCACACATGCACACACACACACACACACGTATTGCTTGTGTTAGAACATACTAGACTACAAAATAAATAGTTGTGCTGATTGTTGAGTAAAAATTTATAGTAACAGCTATTATTCAAAACACCTGTTCACCAGCTATCATTGTGAAAGGCCCATAGAAACCAGCTAGTTACATTGTATGTCAGGGACATTTGAAAATGTTTGCCTTATATGCTGTCACCGTGTTTTATATAGAGTATTGTAGTATTATTGTAATTACCTGATTTATAAAATGCAGAAAAGTATGTGTACTGCTGTAATGCATGTGTAAGGCATCAAATGCAAGCAAAAAAGTACCTACTGTTTTCAAACAGGTTTCCCAAAACAGCTCTCATTGGCTGGATGATTAGATAGCCCCACCCTAAACTCACACCACTGGTTAAATCAGGCAGGTTGGGAAGAAACAGAGAAAACAACCAGAGCTATGTTTTGAAAGTTTCTTTATGTTAATGTTATCTTTTTTCAGACAAATCAACCTTAAATCTTAACATATCAAACTAGGTAAAAATAAAATGCTCATTAATGTTTAATAGCAAAAAAGCTGAGCAAAACCAAACTCAATGATAAGGGGAAGTCAAGAACTTCCCAACTACCATGAATCTTCCTTGAATGCTCTCCTGTTTGAGAGTTTGGATGTAGGTGAACAGGAAAGAGCTAGTACGATGTCTTCAGCTTGCCCCCTAGTGTTCACTCATGCACACAGCATGCTCTCTAAAGGCCTCAACAAAAGTGACACAATGACAAGGACAGGCGCCAGATCAAAAAGCACCATGTGTGTACACAATTAGACTCCTAATAGGCATGACTGACTAAAAGAAGAAAAGAGATGTCAGTAGCACAGTCCATATGGACAGTTGACAAGAAGAAAAGGGTTGTGGATTTTTATGTTGAAAATGATTTTCGATCAGTTCAGTTTAAAAATGTGAAACAGTGAGTATTTTATCAACCTAAAAACTGTACTGCAGTAGATACAGTATGGCATATGACATAAAATGTTTTATCATGCTTCTACTTGCTTAAAAACACTGGGGGAAAAAAGTTCTCTTTCTTAACTGTAGTGCATGGAATATTTAGTTATGCTCTGCTGCCTGTGCGGCCATGTTTTCGATCAGTTTCATTATTTAACTCTAGTTTAATTTAAATTAGACTAGATTGCAAAATACCCCTGCAACACAGGTAAGAACCATGGCTTCAAGATGTGTTGTTATTTACCTACAGACGAGGTTGACTGTAAAAGAATCACCACACACATGCCTCTCTCTTCCATGGCAAAACAGTGAAGCAAAAAATGACCTTACGCCCCATGTTTAATCCGCTGTTGTTGAGATGGAGTTCAGGTAAATCAACTGGTTTATTCTCTTTCATCTGCTGAATTTGCACTCTCCGCACTCTTGTGTTTCTGACTCGCTGAAACTTGACCAGGATGCATAATTAAACACACACACTCTTTAATGTTCAAAGCCTGATTGATGGGGTGAACAGGACTTTTTGGGTGGACAAATCTTCTGGGACAAGTCAAATCAGAACCCAGAGACATAAAAGAGCTCATCTCCAGCAGGACTCACCCCTGAGTTTCATTAAAGATTCACAGACGCTAGAACGGGTAGGTATGAGAGAATAACAAAGAGAATACTCTGGCTCATCATTACTACACATGTTGAGCGGGCGAATTTTTATTCAAGGCATTCGCTGTGTCAGGTCTCTGCACGGCCACTTTTAACATTTCGCTTAACAACGCGACGGTCTATCATCTGGGCGGCAAATGACTCTTTGTCTTTCTCTGTGCATATGTAATTACTTCTGGCGGGTGAGTGGAACAGTATCCTGGTCCCTCGGTCAGATAGACAGAGGTGGCGTCTCTACAATGTAATTTAGTTTAAAAATACACCCTAAATCTCATTTAGCCTGCATTAAAGGATCCTGTGTTAAAACAGGCAAGCGAACAGCACTAAATCATCTCTCTTTAACACGCTGCATGCAAACACTGAAGTATTAAAGAGATGCATCAGGATTTTTGAATTGACTTGAATGATGTTGCTTGTTAACATAACATCACATTTAATACTTACTGAAGGATCTCTAAATGCCTTACATTATACATTTCTTTAACATAAAAACGTGCAAGGCCACCAGATTTAAGTGATGATTGTAAGTGAGGGGTCCCTCAATGTCCTTGGCAGCTGTACTATTAAAAAGCGAACAGTAGCAGGTTATGTCTTCTCAGGAGATGGAGCTATGCCTGTCATCACCAGAGATAGACGGGGCAAGGCAGACTTTAAAATGATAAGGCTGATTATTCTTTACAATGCAACCGGCTGCAAAAGGAGAGACAATGAGCCAGATATGGACAGCAGTGTTTTTAATTGCAGGTATGGTTTTATAAAAGAGAGACGTGTGCTTCATTATTCAACACCGGGCTTCATTACTGTTGATGAAACTAGGTGCTTAGAGCAAAGCCTCTGGCTATAAGCCAACGGCTTCTGTTCCACAGTCTCAACACTGTATTAATAAGATGAGAGATAGACAGGAAGAATAAAGGAAGGAGACTTGCAAATAACCATGTACCTGTGTGAAAGCAGTTTCTGAGACCTGTCTAGATCGCTATGTATAATCCAACGTATTCTGAAATACTTACGGAAAGCAGTCCAACAATCATCTCAATGATATTGTAGCTCAGCTGGCACATATACAGTATGATCTGGGGCCTCATTTATAAACAGTTGTGCACTAACCATCCTAAGTTTGATCTTACGATATTTTTTTTCAGATATGAGTATGTGTCATTCATAAAATGAACATACGAACAGAAAATGTGCGTACGCCTCTCTTTCTGTTGGGAAATCTATGAATCGCAAATGATCTTGAACTTGCACGCAAAAGAATGGCTTCAGCTCTTTTTCATGTCAAAGACAATTTTTGTAAATATAAGCGCTGGTCTGGATTTAAGCGTATACATGCTCTACGATCAAATCTGTGTGTACGCACCCTTTATAAGGAGTCCAATGGATTGTTTCTCAGAAGCTGCAGTAATTTTTGTTTCATGCTCAGTTATAAATGGCCATTTGACAAGGATAACACAAATCTACTGTTTTCCACACTATTATCAAGTGAAGGAACATGTTTGCATACTGTGAGAAGCTCATAGAGCAAAAATATAGAGCAAGAAAATTTAGTTACTTTTAGGTACTTTCTAAAATATTTTTAAATAGATGTGCCGACAGTTATTTTTTTATCATCATTTACTGTAACACTTCACACCAGTGGCTTGAATACTGTTTGCATGCTTAACTAAAGACATGCTTATTTTATCCTCGCAACAAAAATTAGACGTATGCAATTGTGGGCCCCTGTACAATAAATAAATATAATCACGTCTAATTAACATTTAAGACACGTGTACTGCAGAGTGGCTGTAGAGTTGTCTGTGAAGTTACCAGCGAATAAAATATGTTGTAGAACGTTTTGCCATCATTCACATTAAGTTATGAATACGTTATATCTGAATGTTTTAAATGTGCTAACATTAATGTTAAGTTCTAGAATGTTCAACTAGACTATTTTAGAAATAAAATGTTCCAAACTGTAAATAACTATTTTATGCTAATGTTTTGAGAACAATAGTAAATACCAGATAACCTTGATTGAACTTGTTGCGAGTGTGTTGGTGTGTGTGTGTGTTTCGCTCAAACTGTGTAAGTAAATGTGCATTCTGCTATTTTGCTGTGAGTACCCCCCACCCCTCAAGCACATTAACAATCTGCTGGTCAGGGGCCATTTGACCCCCTGAGGGCAATGATCCTTGACCTCCCTTCAGCTTACTGTATACTCCATCCAAAATACATAAAAAAAAATCCACAGTGGACACAGAATTATTAACATAAACGTCTTCACAGACATAAATATACTATGCTTATAGTCTAATGCATTCTACTGTAATATGATTTTTGGTATGAAATATGATCAAGAAACTTCAGATCAGATCCATCTAGTGCTGTTATTTGGATGGTATCATGATCAGCAGCTCTGCATCTGCTTTAGTGTCTATTTATCTCTATATCTTGCAGATTTGTTCATTAATCAGTGATCGTAAAGGAGCAAGCCAGCCTGTCGCCGAGCTAACCCTCACACA
The DNA here is from genome assembly GCA_032361165.1 of Enteromius paludinosus. Lineage (NCBI taxonomy): Eukaryota > Metazoa > Chordata > Actinopteri > Cypriniformes > Cyprinidae > Enteromius > Enteromius paludinosus. Next base: position 375,479 of record JAUMHQ010000250.1, on the reverse strand, counting down.
CAAACGCAAACACAGACTGAAGCAGCTAGGTTATCAGCTAGCATGTCAGCACCCCTCAAGACTCCTCTCTGAAAACTCTCATTTATCATCAGATCCTCCGTAGAAATACCCGTCCAACTCTCAAAAGCTAATGCCAACACACTGGCTCTGATCCAAGGATGCTAATGCTAATAAACTGGCTGTAGCCCAGCTATGCTAATGCTAGCATGTTGGCTGTAACCCAGAAACGATAATAATACATTCTGGCTCCAGCAGTCATACAAGATCTATCCAGTTTTGTTTTCATACTGAATTTTTAGCATTATACATTTATCATCAGATCACACCATGACATTAGCTATTTCTGGTCAAATTGTAGTCTGTAGTTCCAGTTGGAGTTAAATGTTAAACATAGATTAAAACTACCACGCTGATCGTCCTAACCGACAAAGGTCAGGATGACCCTTGACCTTATGGCCGCTAGTTGAGTGCAGTGGACATCTGGGCACAGCCATCATTAATACACATGCACAATATGGTCTGCCACGTGCTGAGGATATTTTTTCCTCTTTTTTTTTCAATACAGCATTAAATTAATAAATTACACTACTTGTTTGAAGGAGATCTCATAACATAATTTATTGTCTTACTGTAACTATTAACTGAGGCATTGTTTTTTTTGTGAGTTTTTACTTTTTATATCCATAACTAAAATTACAAATACAAATAAATACTAAAGATACCAACACAGCTTTAAATTATGTAATAGCATTATATAGACACTTCTGTTATAGAGTGATGAAAATGTAATGGTAAAGCAGTTGCATTATATAATGTGTTGCATGTATCAAATCATTAGATTCACAATTAAAATAGGTATAATGGTTAATCGAATAAGAATCACGTCTACAGTTACAGTCCATTACCCTGCCAAGGACATATTGCTCATAAAATATGAGACTACTTTTTCAAACCAGATTCTTTATCTAGAAAAAAAAAGAGGAAAAAATATCCTCAGCACGTGGCAGACCATATTGTGCATGTGTATTAATGATGGCTGTGCCCAGATGTCCACTGCACTCAACTAGCGGCCATAAGGTCAAGGGTCATCCTGACCTTTGTCGGTTAGGACGATCAGCGTGGTCACTGCTTTAGTGCTATATCTGGGGGAACAGATGGACAGAACGACTCCCCCCTTCCCCCTCAGAAAACCCCACCCCACTTAAGAACCAAGACAAATGAAGCTTCGCTCGTCCAGCATCTGATTTCATAAAGACGTACAGCAGGAAAACAGCTGGAAGAATCTTGTAAATAGAAAAAATAAAGACCTTTTGTCAAACATGCTCCATAAAGCTAACTACAAAGTTCATGAAACATTAATATGTGCTTGATTTGACATATGGACCACTATGGCATTTGAATGGCAGTAATGTTTTATGTGCGCTCGTAAAACGTATGATTAAAAAAAAGTGTACAAACAAAAGTCATCAATGCAAAATGTTAAAAATGACAGTGCATGTTTATTGCACAGAAAATAATTCTCAAACTCTACAATTTCTAAAATAATGAACAGGATCAAATTGATTATGGTAAAATAAATAAATAAATATATACAATAATAATAGTAATAAATAAAATAAATAAATGCAGTAAGCAGGTACATTTTTAAATATACGTGCAAGATTACATATTCTAAAACTGTATAATTAAAAATATATTTTTTATTATATAGTTTTTATATATTTTTTATATCATATTTTTATATAAAATTAAATATTATTAGATTAGGCCGTTTTGGCACTTTGTAATCTCTGTTTATTGTTAATATGAAACAGTCATAGTGTGCGTGTGTGTGTGTGTGTGTGTGTGTGTGTGTGCGCGCACACGCGTTTATATTTTAATAGCCTACCTTATTATTTATTAAATATTTTAAATGATTGTAAAAAAAATAAAACTATAGTAATTATTGCATTATTGAGCACAATTGTGTATCACACACTTACAAACTGCACAAAATTCATGAGAATTAGTTTCTAATCACTAAAAAATATGCAATAATTTTATTTTCTATAAAATTGCACGCCAAAAATAGTAACAATTAATTTTAAAGATATAGATCTTGTTATCATAAATAGTGCTATTGGTGCATTTATGTGCTGTCACACAAAAAAAAAGTCACAGAAACACCGCATGAAAGTCGTGAGTCTTTCACTGTTATTAGTGGAGTGTGCAAGACAAAACTATAGTATAAGTGACAATTTAACCAGTAGGGTCATTATCCTCTCACTTTAACCCTCTTGCAGTGTAAGTGTGTGTGTGTGTGTACACCATCCCCCTGGCCTGATAGCCATTGTAAAGCCTCAGGGAACAGCTCGAAATCAATACTGTTCCACTCCTCCATCTCTCTCTTCATTTAATAACTTGCAACCTTTGTATCATTGTTCAGCTTATCTTTCTTCATCTACAGAACCTCATTGTCTAAAATTTATCCTTTTCCCATTTTGACACAAAAATGTCCATTTATTTATTTCATTTGAATTGTGTGGTCATGTTGCTAGTTATTAAATTACAGGTATTGACAGAAGTTGAAATATAACCCTTTTTTATTAACCTTAAGAATGTTTAACAGAAGGGGGAAAAAAAAATCTTATGTGATGTAACTTGTTGCAATTATTATTATTATTATTTTAGTTACAAATACTCTATGCAGTCCCTCAGTAAATACAGAGTCATAAAAGCTGCATGCATAGTATTTGTAAAATTTTTAGTACAATGCAGTTTAAATATTTTTTTACGAGTGGGAGAAACAGGAGAAAATCTGACCGATGTGACAGTAGCTGTAAGCCATAAATTAAATAAATAATTCAATGACTAACGACAGTTCTAAAGTAAATAATTAACATTTCTGATCATTTTAATATTACTAAATGGCAAAACCAGTATAACAAGAGATTTTTATTTAACTTTGATACAGTATTTCCACAAGATATATAACAATAATAAATATAATTACTATTTAAAAGTGAATCCTGGACAGCTCATGGCTCTTAGAATTGTTTTATTTATTTCTAACCCTAACTAACCCTTTTTATTCAGTTAAATGTCAAGTACATTTACACAATAAATTATTGCACAGATTGCATTTACATATATTTAAGCGTAAATGATTGATTTCTAAGGTGCTGAATGGGATAAAAAATATAAATGTTTAAGATTAAGGTTAAAATATAGCTTATATATATATTGAAATTCTTTAAACATCATCAGGTTAGTTGGTAAGCAAAAGCTTGCTTTTTATTTATTTATTTATTTTCATATTCTTTTTACGTTGCACATGCACAAATAATCTGAAGGATCTCAATGCAGCAATTACAAAGAAAAAAAGTGTGTTTTCAGTTTTTGGCATCTCATGTCTGGATGTTGGGAAGAGAAAGCCTGGACTAATGCATGAGACAAAATGCATTTACTCCGTTTTTTGAGGTACCGGTGGGTGAAATCAATAATGAGACGCACGCAATTTAGAAAATTGTATATATTCATACATACACCCTTTCACCGCAAAACCCTTCGATGCAGTCTACGTTGTTTTCCCGAGCAGAAATTCAGGCAGAAGGTTTCCGAGAACTCGTTTTTAAAAAGCATTTAAACCTTTCTTCACACAAATGTGAGCCCCTGCATTCTTTCCAATGGGAAGTCCAAAGGTTTTCTTGTATAAATCAGGGGAGGGGAGAGACGCAGACTGCCATGAACAGGAGTCCAGTATTGATTTCTTTTTGTGGTGCAGTCCTATTTAGCTGCTGTCAAAGCTACTTTCCACTAGCCGGAGTCAAATTGCCGTATTTACAGCAAGAGCCCTTGTGGAGTGGACTGCAAGCATTCGAACAATAAGCCTTTTCAAACAGCATCCTGGCAGACAATCCAGAAGATCTGACAGAAAAGCGCATAGTACAAAAGATTTTGCTTCAACTTTCTTCTAAACAAGTGTATCACTTATTATTATACGAAAATAAGATAGCAACGTTCACCCACACACACGTGCCAGGTCGAGCGGATTCCCGGGGCCGCGTGTGTGTGTCAGATGCTTCGAAACTTTACACAAAAGGATGTGTGTGAGGAGAAGAGATTTGTCACACTGCGTGAAGGGGCTCCTTATTCTTCCCTGACACGTGTGAGGAGAATAGGACGCACGGAGGAAGGCGTCGAGTGTGAAATCCCAGCACTCGTCCATTGTGTGTGTGATTTATTCTGAAGAGAGGCACCCCTTTCACACACACACACACACACACAGAGGGTCATGGGGTGGTGGAGGTCATTGTCACTGGGACACACACGCGCTACCCTTTTTAAACACAATTTTTGGTGTATTACTAAAATTAATATAATCTATTGCATAACATGTCAAACCAAACTAGTTACAAACTATTTTAAATGTAAACCATATAGCAGTTTTGCGTATTAGTATAATTATTAGTAATTTTAGCACATAAAACTTGGTTATTCTCTTCAATTATCTGTTTTAGCCCCTTTTGTTCTGTTTTTGAATAACAATTATAATGCCTATAATAATAATTAGCTATTGTATGTATATATATAGTCTATTACATTGCTATTTTATGTTTTTTATTACATTTGTCTGCTTTTATGATAGTCATTTTAGTCATTTGATAGTCAGTACTATTATTTTAAAAAGAAAATAATTTAGGGAATTAAAAACTATAAATATCACACACCTTTTGGTATTTTACGCTCTCAGTTTCTAAATAAAGAGAATTTCATTAATTTATATGTATTATGACTATGATTATTGTGATTATAATAATTCCTGTTGTCAGATACAGCATACATTTGTTGAAACTGCTCTTATTCAGCTTTTTGTGAATGAATTGTGTGTTTGATATTGATCTAGACATCCGTTGTCTGTTCTCCTTACTAATTTGTAAAATGTAATTATATGGTAATTGAGTTTAAATAGTCATTCTGTCTCTACAATGAATATTAAAGAGAAGCGTCAAATTTAAAAACATGTAGCATTCTTATATCTTGAACTGTGTGTAATTATTTTATTATTTCCTTACATTAATAACATTCCAGAGTGCTGTTTTAACTGTAAACTATTTATTTAACCGAATTGAATGTTGCATGGATTTAATTACATATTTCTAATTTAAAAACCAAAACAATAACAGCAAAAAAAAAAAGAAAAACAAAAAAACAGGTTTTTAAATTTAAATGCTGGGTAAATACTGGAGAGAGAAAATATATATTTTTATATGCTAAAATGATGTGTTTTCATTTTAGTACACAAAATTGCTGTATTAAACAACATCACTGTTCTACAGTATGAAATGCAGAAAGAAAAGTGAACACACACTCGACGATCATTGATCTGCTCACACGCTTTCCTCATAAGCTGCACATTTGGCTCCTCCCCTCTCACCAGAATCACAGTATGTTTATCTCAGACACACATACACACACAAGACTGCATGTCGCATCTGCGAATCCTGGCTGATTTGTGCGAAGATGGCAATCGTTTTGGTTTTACTGTCCACTGCATATGATTTCTTCAGGCTTCTGCATCAAACACATAAGAAAAAAAATTCAGCACTCTTACCAGAGATCGTAGACCGGAGCTGTGTGTTTGATCCTGTCGCCACAATCTCCCGCATATTGACTCTGTTTCTCTGCTTCGCTCTCTCTTTCAGCATAATGGTGAGAGCCCACCAATCAATTAGCCCTGCCTTTGATTGATCAGGCCTTGTTTTGGTCACCATTTGTTCAGCCACACACACAGTTTCATCACTCTGCGGTTGCATTGACATGAGGATGGGATCAATGCGTCTTTGCAATTCTGTGGTGTGACTAAGGGGAAATAAGTGTAGGCCTAAGACAATGTCAATGAAACTTCACGTGCTCACACACACACACACACACACTTACTAATGAATATCGCATACATACAAACAAGCAATCTAAGACAAAAAATGCAATTCATAATGCAGCCCAAGTATTGGCATTCTTGGTCAGGTTTCTCTCTTTTGAGTGAATTCAGCCATAAATGAGCTATATGCAATTGTTATGCAGTACCTTTTAAAAGTTTTTTAAAAAGTCCAAAAAAAAGTCTTGAATTACAGAAAAATTGCTATGTCTATAATGGTGTATAATAGACTTTCAGAAATTTGCACTGATCAAGTCACTTTCCTAAATATGATGTCATTAAAGACCTGCATTTTAGATGTATCAATGTATTTCTATTTCATTTCTTTGCTCCACTGCTGTTCATACTGACACTATTGTTTTAATCCTGCTATAGTTCTTTTATTTTTTTTTTTGCCATTGATTTATCTTGAATGACATTACTACTCAGGACACTTATAGTATTTGAAGAATTTATGGTGAAACTGCCTCTTAAGTACGCTAATCTAAATCAGTTCAGGTTGTTCTAGGGAGAGTATGCAATCGTCTCTTTGATGAGTGGAACTCAGAGTGATTTCTTAATTTTTTTGAATCCTGAGCCTTATAAATAAAACAATACATATCTTTTCCAGTGGTTGTCAGAATGACGAGCAAGGAGTGGACAGAGGGGGTGGTTGTTCTCTCGGTGTGGTCAAGCCTTTGCTGCGCTTTGTCTGTGCTGGACGCTGACCATTGTGGTCCTGATAACTGACGTCCCATTGCAGAATCCTGACAGAACAGTGGAGTACACCAGAGATCTGCTGTAGTTCTGGGTGGTTGCAAAGTTTACAGTCCTGTTGCATCATTTTCACAAATCAGAGGGGGTATTTCACACATTTTCAGTGCAATATATACTTCCTCAAAACATTTCAAGTAATGCAACCCATTTTAATAAACAGCTCATTGTGTCAAAGAATATAATCATTTATATGATCGTGCATAAACAAAACCCCATATAAATAAAATAAAAAATATGTGAAAATACATCTGGATCCTGAGGCAAAACTGGACCACCTGCTTTTAGGCATCACAAACGTTATAGTGAACCTGTTTATCAGCAGAAATTAGTTTAAGCTTGTGCAATAGTAACAAATAATTTCAACAAATATTAGTATACTAAAATTTTAAACTTGCCATCCCTCACAGTGTGTATTACAATTATGATATACATAAATAGACCTTTTATGACACTGATCATATGAACTACATGGAAAAAGTACAAAAGGTAAGATATTGCTCTTCACGCTGAGGACTGCTGTCTCTAAATTTAAACAAATACTAAGAAATTCTGAAATTAGTTCAATGCTGATGATAAAATCTGTAAGCTTTTGTATGAATGTTTACCATGGGTAGTCCTATAATTCATTTATAATCCTATAATTATGTGTTTATTTATTTTGCAAACACTTTATTTTAAGGTGTCATTATTACATCTTACATATACTTACTAGTACAATAACAATAAATTATGCATAACTACATGCACAAATAACCTTACGCCAAAACCTATTAACCTAACCACATAGTAACTACAAATAGTTGAATGAATATTCCTTAGTACTTAAATGTATAAACACATTGTAAGAAAGACACCCCAAAATAAAGTGTAACCTCTTTTTCCGCTCTTTTTTTCAGCGCTGCATCAGTATAGGGAAAATTACTTTTTTTTTTTTCTTTTTATATATCACTGCATATCTTGTTTTAGTTTCTCCTGGCTTTTGAAGGACCAATATAGACTATATAATAAACAGTTAATAGTTTGCTGTAATAAATTATTGAGGTGTGAACAGAAGGTTAAACTTCTGCCCCTCCATATATGCGCCTGCAAGAAGATCCAACTTGATCTCATAAAAATATGTACCTCTGAGCACTTTTTTTGCAACACTGTTTTTACATGTCTCACTGCAACTTGCGCTGCAGCTTCAAAAAGAAATGTGAGTGACGCTAAAACACACGTTCAATACATGAACCTCGGCATGTTTTCATTACGTTGACATACGTATGTATGGCAGAGGTTCATAGTTTAAATATCTGTGTACTGTTGTTACTGTGCTAAAATGTTATACTCTATCATGCTGGAAATATGCCCTACACCAATTCCAACCTAAACCAGGGGCGGATTTAGTGAATTTGGGGCCTCAGGCAAATATAGGAATGGGGCCCTACATTTGCACACATTTACTTC
>JAUMHQ010000250.1:348261-359972 GCA_032361165.1 Enteromius paludinosus | reverse complement strand
TAAATGTTTGAGTCACAGAAATATTACAGCTGTAGATACTATGTAGCAATGTGTACTTACACTGGGGTTACATACTAGATATACATCTAGTTACTATGTAAGTACACAGGTGTTAGGGACAGAATATAAAGTGGGACCGGTCATTTTAATAAAACCTTTTATTAAGGTTACTTTATATTTAACTTTTATATTTACTTAAAGAATCATTGCAAACGCAAACAATTCCAAGTAAAATATACTTATGAGTTCAAACATTAAACTTAATGACACATTTTAATGTAGTCTGTTTCTAGTCCCTGGGTTTACCAGACTGTGGTTCACAAATATAGCTACGGTAATACATCTTGTGATATAGTTTAAAAGTATTAGTAGATCCTGGAACCTGGAAAAGTCACTTTGAACTCACACGTAAAAAAGAGATGAAGCTGTTTAGTGGAATTGAATGTCTGTACTAAATAACTGAGGAAAGTTTACAATATGTTTTAAAGTTTTTTTTTTGTTTTCTTTTTTTTTCTGTAATGAACATAATAAACATTCATTTAAATAAGAAAGCTATAATTGTGTAACATTTTACAGTGATGTACTGTATGTGCTGTCTAGCTCATGGGGTGGTGGTGGGAGTGTAGAGAGATAAAATAGAAGAGGGACAGATGGTTTTGTTTCTTGCGGTCAGGGAACATGGTATCACTAATCAGAGCACAGGTCACATGTTCACATGTCACATTACAGGACTCTGGCACATGCCTGACATAATGCAACTAATTAACAGTTTGGATTTTTTAAAGAAGACCAAGTACCGATGGCAACAACAATCTGTGTGATTATAATGCTGTACTGTATGAGATTAAATTTAGAAATTGGAATTGATTTGCTATGTGACTCTAAATCAAACATGTCATATCTACGGTGAGCATGGATTCCAGAGAGTGTAAAAAGCTTGAATCTCAGATTCCAGATTTTCAGGAAAGAATGGCTCACATATTTCTCAATTTTCTCTTTTGTCTCACTACTCCATATTTAATGTAATATTTATTCTGCATAAAAATATAACATTTATATTAATTATGTACAATATTATGTGTAATATTAATAATATAGTATGCATTACATATGCATTTTTTTCTGTCTGATAAACTCTCTACAACTTTATTCAGAGCCTATTGTGTTTTACAACAGCAGTTTGGAAACCAATGTGATGCAATATGGTATAATTGCGCCACCTTGTGACAAAGTGTGAAAACTATGAACACATAACATATGGTATAACAGTTATATTACTGTAGTGATGCGCTCGCATTTTGTTGAGGTCTACAAACATACCTTACTAAAGATACAACTTTAATTAGTTATTTCCCAGCTGTATAATTTAAGATTTAAATAGTGGACAAAACTGACTAACCATTAAATGCAAATTGATTTGAATTAGCCATATTAATTTGAAATATTTTATAGCAACGTAAACCATAAAACAGCACCATGTTCCCTATATGTCCCTATATAGACTTGTGTATAAGTTTGAAATTTTTAGGGTATTGCATATTATAGGCTATGCCTATTTTAGTAGCAATTTTCCAGTTATTAAATTTGTTTTAACTGTAAAACTTTAAATTGCAAGCAAACAAATAAAAAAATAAATAATACATTAGCAAGATAAGAAGCGCAATAGGCCTATATGTTTTTAAAACTAACTCTAAAGAGCAGAAAGGAACATCGATTTTATAAGACAATACATACAATTTAACTGGGTTTGAGTTTACACTTCACAGATTTCCTCTTAGATCTTTCAGTGAATGATGATTTTAATATTCACATTGACAATACAAACAATTGAGTTTAAACTTCCAACCACTAATGATTGATTCACAAATAACCAGCCTGATTTGTTTTAACAACTCTATGGACCCATAAATGTACATAAAATAGACGAAATGACTAACAATCCAGGCAGTATCTTCTCTGATACATTAGAAGATGTTGCTCTCCTCAAAGTATAAAAGGTTACAGAAACATACTGAGTATTTTTCCCTAAAGAAAGAAACTCATAATAATAAACAAATGGAGAAAAACTGACTTAGAGGTATTTAGAATTGAGGCTGAGCATATCTGCAAACTAAATTACCCGACCATTAGCACAATGGCTAGATTAACAAATAAGCAGATGTCACTTTAAAATGGTGTAGATTCTACCTGTCATGTAAAGGAGGCGAGGAGGCGTTCGAATTCATTCGCAACATTTTTAATGGAAGGTCGAGGAACAAACAGGCAACCATGCCCTCCAGGGCCGACCAGACAGTTCAGTTGCCTTCCAGGGCGGAGCAGGCGGCGGGAATGCCAACCTGGGCAAAACAGACAGCGAAACCGCCCTCCAGGATGGAGCGGATGGTGGCGCAACCCTCCTGGGCCGGCCAGACAGCGACCGAGCACTTCAAGGCAGAGCGGTCAGACATGGCGCCATACACGCCATACAAGACTAAACAGGAAGTGTTAGCGCCCTTCCAAGCTGACCAAACAGATATTGCGCCCTCGTGGAGCAAACAGACAGTGAACGCGCCCTTAGGGAAAGAACAGGCGGGGTTAGCACCCTTCTTCGCTGGCCAGGCAAGCATTGCACCCTCGGGGACCAAGCAGACAGTGACAACGCCCTTTGAGGTTGGACTGACTGGGAAAGTGCCCTTCGAGACTGAAGCAACTGTGATAGCACCCTCCAAGGCCAACCAAACCACGATTCAGTGACCTCCATGGGTTGAGCAGCCACCAGTGGGGCCTCTGGAGACTCTACGGCCGGAACTGACATCTCCAGAGGTAGTGCAGCCTCTGGCGGACCCGATGGAGTCTCTGAGCCACACACAGGCTCCAGAGGTTCTGACCATGGGGACCTGGATCACAGACCGGGTCTGGTGGGGCGACCGGAACCAACTGAATGTCACACGGCACCTCAGGCCATGACATTAGGGACCCGTTAACTGCAGCTTTGGAACCGTGAGGACTGTCAACAGCTCGTCAGGCTGTGTTACTGGGACTGGCTGAGCTGAACACGACCCCTCTCATCGTGCTGTGATGTCAGAACCCGTCACTAGCGTTTCAGGGATCGCTAGGACGGGTGTCAGCTCCTCAAGCTTTAAGACCTGAACCGACTGGGCTTGAAACGGAAAACCTGGCTGTATAACTGGAAATGACTGAGCTTGGAACAACCTCTTAGGCTGTAAAACCAGGACCAACTGAGCTTTACACGGCTCGCTACACCGTGAAACGGGGCTGGGACCCATTATACGTGGGTTAAAGACCGCGAGTATTTTAGATGGCTCTGGCAAACGCACCGGCGGACTGGGCACCGCGGGGGTTTCTGACGGCCCTGGCAACCATACTAACCGACAAAGGAACAGTCTCTTAATAACCTTGTAGAGTGATGTTAAAAACTCCAGCCGCTTTTACTGATGTCAACTGTGGGTCATTTATACATCCCCGTTATGCAACCCTTGAACCCAATCCTTAATGACGTCCTCCTCTGCTATAACGTGGTGGCTAATAGAAATGAAATCACTCACATAATCCTCAATCCGACATCCGCGTTGAAACAGCGAATCTAGATGAGTTGGGGAAACCGGCGTATATTCCTGCCTGCGAGGCGGAGAAAAGTCTCTGAACTCACCTCCATTAATATCATCGTTGAACCCTGTTTAACGGTTTGTTCAGTCACGTAAAGGACGCGAGGAGGCGTTCAGACTAATTTGCAATGTCTTTAATGGAAGGTCGAGGAACAAACAGGCAGAGTTAATCACCGGCAGTTGGATACAACGTAGGTAAATGCAAAAGGATGGTCAGGAAGGCAAAGGATCAGCAATAGGTTATCCAAAAGCAGTAAGACAAACGAAAACAAGGAACAATTGGGAAAACTTGGAAGCACAGAATATCACGTCACATCTAAACAACAAACCATGAATACACAAAGACCTCCGGAGTATTTATACACGTCAGAGTGGGCGGAGACAACAATAAAACATCATGACAACAAATGAGTGGGCGGAGACATGAGTTCATTGAATGAGTCCGGGCATGAAAACAGAGAAAAACACACACACACGCCCCTTACCAAAATCGCAAGTTCAGCTTTTAAATGTAAAAACAGTCAATGGTGATCTTTGTTTTCTCATCAGTTCAAGCCCGAAAGGGGAACTGAGTCGTGTGAAAGACACAGCTCTCATATATATTTGATATAAACAAGCAGCTATTGATTAATTGTTGTTATTGTAAAGATACTCAACTATATATTTCAACAATAGACAAGATAAATCTTAAACATTATCTCAGATGAAGAAAGCCTGGGTCATACGGCTATTCCTGCGCATTTCTTCAGTAAAGCCAGTTCTTTGATTGGCGGAATCTCAATCAGCTGTTTTTAAAATGCGCGGCAGCTGATACGCAGAACCGTAGATCACTAGCGATTACAAATTCGGGAGGATGTGCATACGAAACTCAATTCAGCTGTTACCATTCTTTCAATCACTACCGCAAGCCAATCAGTCACAATAGTCCAGTTTCCTTCCCTTCCGCATCTTGTTTTGCATTCTTCGGAATTGCATGACACAAGACACATCCTACAAGCACAATTTCTAACTCTGACTTGTTTGCCAACCTCCGCGAGGACCCGATTCCTCAGCCTGCCATCTAACCTCCTGCTACCGCTCAAGCTCAACCCTCAGCCCGCGGCGGCTAGCAGAGGCCACAAACAGCGTGGCTAGCAACATCTCGTTTCGCATTAAGCGATCTCGCTCTGCCAGTCAAGCCGTCAAAACTCTGAATACTTGTCCGAGCTCGACCAAGAGAACCCGGCTCCTCTTCCAGCCCCAGCCAGCTTTCAAGCCGCATTCCAGCCGGAATTCCCACGGGAGCCCGCGACTTCTATTCAAGCTGCGCGCTCTCCGCTCACTCTCTCCACTCTTTTCCGACAAACTTCCAAAGAAAGAACCCACGCCACTCACCTCTCGCCGGCTTCCCTCTTCATTTTCCTCCGCCCAGACGCGGAACAAAGCCCAGTGTTGCCGAACCTCTTCATGCGAAGCAGCAAGCCAGCTTGTACATGCTAGACGTCGCCGATGACGTCATACGTAATCCGTATAGTTCTACGTCAATGTGGCAATCATTTTTCTTCTCTGTGATCACTCAGTGTATTTACTGCACTCATTCTCAACATAATGTTCATTGATATAAGTATTTATCGACTCCCGTCAATATTCATAATCTGTCCACTGAATTGTCATTATTTTCCCGTCCCTAATTTTACCTATCATCTATAATCAGGCACAACGCACGGATTCATTATTTGATCTGCCCAATCTTCATCGGCCATCACCAATCCTGATTTTGTGAAACTTCTAATCAACAGAATTTAAAGCCAATTCATTCAGTTCATTCAAAAACAAAAAAAAAACTCTAAGGATTGGTCTTCATTATGCATTGTGATACACTGCGATAACGAAACAACGGTTCACTGCATTAATAAACTCCCACTCCCCAACCATTATGCCCTTCATTAGAAGGCTGGTTTGGATCTCAGCAAATGACCAGTTCATTCTAACTGTTAAACACATTCCTGGAAGAAAATGCCATCGCTTACTCCCTTTCTTGTTTTCTTTTTCAGAAATTCAAGATGCTGGCCCCAGATGCAGACCCCAGGTGTAACTGCAACCATAAGCAGCGCGTATGCAGAGCAGAAGCAGCGCGTGCCAATTGAGCTTTCATACTGGCAGCTTGTACTGCAGGAGGTTATAGACAAGCATCTTTCTGTTGTATTTTCCAGCGTTCTTCTCAAACACTGTGTGCCATGTGCTTTGATTTATGTAATTTCTCTGCACCTGTTATGCGCTTCTGCGCCGCTCCTGTGTGCTCTCTTCCGTTAACATGGGCGGCAAAAAAAATATGCTCTGCTTACGTCCTGCTGACGCATGCAGTGTGAAACCGGCGTAAACTCGACATGTTCAAGCGTCCAATGTCACGCGAATAGCGAGATATATTCGCCCAAGTCGCCTCAGGTGTGAACGCACTTTTAGCAAAGAGGGATTTGAGAAAATGATTGGCACACTGGACAAGAGATACCAAAAGAAACATACTAAGTACTGTATATGTTACATCCCACTAAAATGTTTTGGGACATGTAAAAATATAAAAATGGGTAGTTGTTTTATTTATCTGTACTTTTGTCTTTTTAATTTGATTTTAAAGTTACTTTAATGTAATTTAATTCAGTAATGTAAACATGTTACTGTTTAATTTTGTACAATTTAGTTTTAATTTGAAAAGAAAATATATTTTTAGTTGTTGCTAGATTGCACTGTATACTGTAACTCAGTTGGTTTTAGATTACAGATTTCAGCATTATTAGTAATCTGTGTGTGCATTTTCCTTGATAACAAGCAAGTTTAGTCAAACCACTTGTTTATCGTATCGCAAATTGCAATGTGACATTTTTCCCAAATCGTGCAGCCCTAGTGAAGACCAAAGCAATCAATACCAGGTATGCCAATAAATAAAACAATGAACCTCTATAGAAACAAAAAAAAAAAGTCATTTACAGGAGTGACAACCGCATTCTCCTACAAAATTATCTCCTGCAAAATGCAAGCAGTTACAACCACATTTACAGAAATGCTGTGCAGTGTGTACAGAACCGAACTTAATAACTGGTTCCCCTTCAGTCGAGTTCACTTTGACGTTACATATGGGATTTTGCTTGAGAGACTGATCGTCTTCTGGAGTCTTTTGGAAAAGGACAATTAATATTGGCGTGCAATAATCACAGCCAGGTGCACCTTATCACAGTGTAAGCATAAGAGAGCACAGCTGGATTGCACTTGCAAGCTTTTTGCTTTTGGAGCCTCGTCGTATGCAGTTCAACTGTCCGAGTCTGCTGTAAGGAGAAACAAGAAACAAAAAGTTCCTGCTGGAGTTCATGCTCTCTCGCCACTTCGACATCATCAACTGGGCAGTCGTCAGCGTATCCCGCGGGACTGGTAGCCTTTGAAAAGACTCGAGCAAGCCAGTCTTTTGCTCGCCAGCGAGAGACCTCACCCCACTGAGTGTACGTGGTGCCGCGAGAGGTCCTCCCTGGGCAACCGGGTATCAAAAAGGGGATCGGATTGGAGGTACCGCGTGTGCCCCCGTCGGATCCTTCAAGGCTGGATGATTGGTTTCTGAGTTCTCAGCCCGCGATCCCGTCACGGCCCCCCTCAGTGCCCTTCTTCCTGGAGGTGCATGAGGAGCTGACCAGATCGTGGCGAGCCCTGTACTCGTCACGCCTGGCCCCCAGCTCCTCCACCATCGACGGAGGTGCAGCCAGGGGGTACGTGTCGCCGCCTGGCATGGACCACCATGGCCCCCTTCCGAGGCACATAAGACCTTGTCCGCTCTCGCGGGCCAGGCTTACCACGCGGCTGGGCAGGCTGCCACCTCCATGCATGCAATGGCCACACTACAAGTGTACCAGGCCAAAGCATTAAAACAACTGCACAAGGGTGGATCTGACCAAGGGGTGATGCAGGAACTCCATGCAGTGACCGACCCCGCTTTATGGGCAACAAAGGTTGCCACACGTGCCCTTGGCCAGGTGATGTCCACGGTAGTGTCTCAGGAGCACCACCTTTGGCTGAACATGGCACAGATGGCTGATGTCGATAAAGTTTGCTTTCTTGACGCCGCCATCTCCCAGGTCGGCATGTTCAGCGACGCTGTCGAGGACTTTGCCCAGAAGTTGTCGGCAGTCCAGCAGCAGACTGAGGCGATCAGTCGTATCTTGCCACGCAGGGAGTATGCCAAACCCCAAGCGCGCAACCTCAGACTGCTCATCGGCAAGGGCGTCCCCCTGCGGCACCCAGACATTCTGCTCCGTCCCCGGCCGAAGCACACGATGCTAGGCTGACACTGGCAGCCCGGAGGTGATGGTGGTTGCTCCACGGGGGACAGCAACATCTGCGCCCCCATCCCCGGTGGAGGAACGGGAGAGGTATTTTCTGCAGAAGGAGCAATCTGCCACACCTCTGGGCCCAGTGCCCCGAGGTCCCCATCTAACCAAATCTCTTTTTTCTCCTCAGATGCGGACCCGGAGCCCTGGATCACCAGCGCGGGAACCAGTGGAGAAGTTAAGGGCTGCAGGGTCAGGGTTTTGCATTGTGCCCTTACTTCATCGTGCCCAAAAAAAGCGTTGGGTTGAGACCCATCCTGGACCTCAGAGCCCTGAATCGGTCCCTTCTCAGGCTGCCATTAAGAATGATCACGCCGAAGCGCATACTAACATGCATCCGGCACCAGGATTGCAGGTAGCGGGAAGACCGGCGGTGTTGGCTTGCTGCTGTGCCCCTTAATGGTTAAGGTTAAGGTTACGTTGGTAACCCACGTTCCCCCTTGCCACGACCCTGGGTCGCGCTGACGCCAACTCGGCTCCTCAGCAAAAACCTGCAAGTGCAATCCAGGCGCTGTGATAAGGTGAACCCGAAGCCTCGAGAGACAAACTAATCTATTCTGTTTTCGGCTCAGGCTGCATAGGTTACTGTTACGGGGCTGTCACGTGATGAACAAACGACTCAAAAAACCTGAAGCCTCGAGAGACGAACGAATCAATTATGTTTCCGGCTCAGGCTGCATAGGTTAACATTTCAGCAGCAAAATTATTCCAGAACTTTACGACGCGAGTTAAAGTGAAGCTGAAATAGACTTCAGACAAGCCCCCCCGTTTATGTTTACATTTTAAATCACCTTTTATCAACACAGGCATTCCTGAAGTGTGTGCGTCACAAAATTATCCTGACTGGGTGGTGCACTTTTACCATGTTTAGATTTTAAATTATTTAATAATAATGAAACACAGACTATTTTAAGTAGTTTAAAGTGTTAAGGTTAGATGGTTTATTTAACCCAGTGGTATTGTAAATGTTCAGTGTAAGCTTAAAGTGTTCTCTTATCTGTTCGATACTGCACATTGTGACGCTACCTCACCAATTATTGAAATGGACAATTGTCCACCACTTATTATTGTTGTTTGTTCTGATGGTGTATTTAGAAAACTTAAGAATTTTCTTGTTGCTGTCAATATTTATTTGAATAATGTTCATGTTTATATTTCACTTTATACTGCACTTTTTATATTGCCTGTTTATTTGCCCTTGAAAAATAAATGTTGTGTTTTGACTTAATCTGTAAATTTTTTACACTTAATATCATCTCTGTACCTTGATGAAATAGAAAGGGCAAATGACCTCCCGCTATGTTAGAAATCACATACAGTACTGTACAGTAATATTGATGTATCGCACCCGAACCGGTACCGTGGCCAGAAAACCGTGATACAAACCGAACCGTGGGCTCACTGTACCGTTGCATCCCTAATGTCAATTAACCCATTTTATCAATTCTAAATTAATGGCAATGTTTTTCACATTTGTTGGTGTGATACTTTGTAGCGTGCAATTTAACATAATTGCATCTAGGAGTCACCAACGGAAATAAAACAAACACAAGAAATACATATACGCCAGGTATGAAGTTGGCGCGGACCAAGCACATTGTCACGTTAATTTCATTATTAGTAAATCCAAATGTGAGCGTGAAATCTGGCGTTTGCAGAGTTTTTGTGCATATGCAGCATTGACACATGAGGCCCCTGGTGACTAGCTTTTACATCAGGCATTGCAGGATGGTGGAGAGAGGTCTAGCGACAACCCAAACATTACAGTTGTGTGAGAGCAGGTTTACAACTCTGCCAATAGCAGTTTAGTATGTTTGACAAATGTCATTACATCTCTTCTGTCTAATATTTATTTTATCAGCAGCTAAAACGAAAACGAAAGCAGCTCAATCCTCACACATGATATGCCTTATTCAGCCCGCCACCATTTTAATTTCGAAAACGAGGCTGTGAGGGATTGCAGGCTAGTAGTAGACCAGCAGCATTCGCTATGGCATATTCTTGTCGATCATTTAGCTGTAAAAAAACCCAATAACACATCATTTCACACATTCTGAACTTTTTATCCTTCGTCCACCGAGACCTGTGAAGACAGGTGATCCTCATGAATAGGTCGGTGATTGCGAGCGAGTGAATGCGGCTGTACTGGGATCAGGGGCCTGTTCCATAAAACAAGTTTACCAAATAAGCCAGGTTTATTTCAGTTAGTCTGACTTATTTCCAGTTCATTTGGTTTAAAATAAGTCGGACTATCTGCCAAAAGCCTGGCTTATTTGGTAAACTTGTTTTATGGAACAGGCCCCAGGAGAACATGACAGTGTGACAATGGATGTCTTTATAACATAACATCAAAGACATACTACAGTCGAAACTCTCTTATTTTTCCTCATAACTGCAAAAAGATTTATTTGTGTGCACTCACAATATCAACAAAACCTTTTTTAAGGCTAAAGAAAACAAACAGGGTGCCTTTCTGCTTTCTCCATCTTGAGCAGGAAATAAATATTACAATAATAAAATAATGCTACGTTGGTGCAGCTAATGTAAAAATTTGTAAAAGTGTGGCATCCAACCCGTCATTCTTAACATGAAAAACAGCAATAAAAGTATGCTTAGATGTGTTTGAAACTCTAATTCATCGATTTAATGAGACATTCGTTTCTATTAAATTGTTCTGTTTTTATTTTATTTTCAATATGCATTTGAATGTTTATTAATAAGCGAGGAATCCCTGTCATTCCTATATGACAGCGCGGCAGTTTGTGCTGGCTGGCTGAAAAAAAAATGGCACCGGGCTGAATATGACGTATTGAGTGAGACTTGTTCCGTACAGACATGGAGTGATCATTTAGGGGATTCACTATTTAAGATTTACAGTATGTATGTGGCCCATGAGTATTCTCAAGCTTTCTTCTCAATTGGGATTTACACTCATATTTGATTACAAATCCCAAATTGTCAGCAATTTGTACAACTCGAATTTGGACGTTCACACGTACTATTTTAACTGCATGTTACTAATTTAACTGCATGTACCTTCTCTAAACAGGTTTGATATACATTTATATATATATATGAATACAGTGGTGGAAATGGCCAATATTCACTGCATGGGGGGACTCAATGTTGGAGGGTGTTGGGGGTGTAATTAAATACATTGGATGACTTTTCGGCACACTTTATAATCTAAAATTAAATTTATTTACAACTTCTTTCATATTTTCTCAAAACCTTCTTGTATATAAAGATAAGCACCTCTAATTCTGGCAAAATTAAAGATATGTTGTGTTTGTAAATTTGCACGTTATAATTTAAGAATCATTATGACTATTTTTGATTAAAAAAAGGTTGAATTTAAAGAATGATTTCCTAAAAATATATAAATAAATAGAATGATTGTGTCTCTAACCTAGCTCTATACACCATACACTTAATGTAGGCCTAATAGTTACATCATCTCTATACTTTGTTTGTTACCATGAATGACAAACACTGCAGATCTGTCCTGTGAGGAGCACGACGCGCAGCAATAAAGAAGCATTTCTATTAACTGTAGTCTACAGGTTTTATGGCAAAAGATTGCATTGCACAGCGAACGTGAAACACAGCACTACATTAATGTGCAGAACTGGGATAGAGTATAGAAGCTAAATCTTCGCTGGGATTGCTTTGTAGTCTTTTAAATGAATTTCCATTTTCCATTTCCAGCCCTTTGTATATATATATATATATATATATATATATATATATATATGAA
>JAUMHQ010000250.1:219260-243206 GCA_032361165.1 Enteromius paludinosus | reverse complement strand
TACCTTATGAATATAATGTAATTAAATATCACTTACGCGCAGCCGCTGTTGCACACTCCGCGGACTAAGTGCTTCTCCCCGGGTTTCTTTGGGACAGGAATGATGGTGGAGTGTTTGAAGCAAGATGGAACTTCACACAATTCCAGTGATCTGTTGAAGATCTGAATGAAGGTTGCCAGCTGGTCAGCACAGGTTTTCAGACAGGCTGGAGTAACACCGCCTGGGCCTGGTGCCTTCCTTCTTTGGTTCTTCTTAAAGACCTGGCACACCTCATATTCACTGATCAATACAGCAGGAGTGGGGGAGAGGGGGGTTACAGGAGGTGTGAATGGTGTTCTTTCAAACATGCAATAGAACTCGTTCAGATCGTCTGCCTGTCTTTGCTGCAGAATTTGAACACCATTAACATCAATTCCATGGGACAGTACTAAATCTAGAGAATGATTTTGACAATGAGTAGGTCCTGATATGTGCTGTCTAACCCCAATAGAGTTCGGAATATCTAAGAAAGCAGATCCTTACGCATCTTCTTTATCAACATGTATATTAAAATCACCGAAAATTAAAACTTCATCTGCAGCCAGTACTGACTCAGAAAATGTAAAAAAGGTTTATTTATAGTTAGTAAGATAGGTGTAAATAGTTGATAGGTGTTGGGTCAGATTAGCGATGTAGAATAAGGTTATATAGCAAAAATTAATGGCTTAATATGTGCTTAATTAGCACCAATAAATGGCTAATATTCTAGTAATATGCATGCTAAAAAGCAGCTAATAGGTGTTCATTTTGGGGTCACTTTGCAGTGTTGCATGTTTTTTCCAGTGAGCCTGTGTTGGTTTTGTTACTTACTGGAGTGACAAAGAAGCATTAAAAAATATTCTCAATGATGGATAACTTGTTATGAAGAGGTGTTTATTAGGCACAACATGGAGGAGTCATTTATGCTTGCCGAGCAAAGTAGCGATTTGCTGCATTAATATAGAACTGATGCTGGGTTCATTGTTGTCTAGAAGAAACAGCTGAGTTATTAAAAATATCTAATTTGTCATTCTTTTCTCCTGTGTTTTCTATCCTTTGCAAAATGTCTTTTAGGAATATATTTTCATTAGCGGGTGTAGTGTGTTATAAGCTGAAGAGAAAAAGCACACACAACCCAGAGGGAAATAGAAAAGTGTGTCATCTAATGGTGTGTGAAGTATGGGACAGAGGGACACTATGACCTTCACTGTTCCTCAGTCTATGTTACAAAACTGAACAACAGAACCTTCTGGGCTGATTGTGTAACTGCCATCCCAAGCTCTCAGTCCTCCGCTCTAGTCTACTAGCACCTACAGGTGTCATCTAGAGAGATATACAGAAAGCAGGATGCAGATAGAAACCTGGAAAGATATCCCACTAAAATATTTCCCTTAAAAGAAGTAGTTTACCAGAAAATTAACACCCTTATGCCATCCAAGATAAAGAAGTTGTTTCTTCACTTGCTCACCAATGGATCCTATGCAATTAATAGTTGCACTCAAAGGGAGACTTTAAATTGCTGATGAAAAAGCCTACCTGGTCTCATGGCATAAACGTATCTTGGTGCACTTTTTAGCGAGACACGAATTATGTACCAACAAGTACATATCACAACAGTTTCCAAGACAAATTAACATTAGACGCATTAAAATTCTTTTTATTTACTTTTCACACAAATTTACAGTTTTGATTAATTAAGAATAATTTTCACACAATTACTTAAAGAATATCAAGTTATGTCTTCAAAACAATATTACTATCCTGGGATATTTGAAAATTAATGCTTTTGAACGTTAGCATCACACATATCCAACTTCATATCGATGGGTTTTCATAAAAGTTAGGTTTGTTCTGTAGCTCACGCCTCACAGAGTACAGAGATGTACTTGAGAGGTGAGGTGCATGTAACGTCTCCGTTACGTATGTAACCCTCGTTCCCTGAAGAAGGGAACAGAGATGTAATGTCGGATATGACTGACGAATTGGGATCTCGCTTCAAGAGATCAATCCACTTTGAATGTATTAAAACATGCCAATAAAGATTTGGATGCGCTGATTGCATCCAGCTGCAGCTGATCACAGTGCGTGTATAAATGAGCAGCAGCACATATTCAGGTTTTCGCTAAGGAGCCGAGCCAGTTACCCAGCCGCTAAGCAGTAGTACAGCACCATTGGCGACGGGATGTGATGTGCAGACTCCGCTACCTGCAAAGGGATGGGATATCCGTGCCCAGATCTAGGGCTCCCCCTGGTGAGAGACAGCTCTACTTCTGGCAGGGGGCGGACTGGTCTTATGATGATGATGAGAAATTCCCCTCTGAGGGCTTCTCCTTCCACTGGCACTCTGCAGCCAGTGGAGCTGCCTCAAGGACAGTCTGGACCTCCACAGGGGGTACAAGCTATTTCCTTTGGCGTTCCCCTGACGAACGGATAACGCTCGCTGCATCGGAAGGTTAGTCAGAAGGTTCTGGAAGTGAAGTTCCGGCTGGCATGGCGTCCACTGGCCATTCCACTGTGCCGGATACAGATCCAGAACTGGGGCCGGTTGCACCAGCTAGACGTGAAAAAGCCCTTTGCTGGACTTTGCAACATCCAGCTTTATGATAAATATTTACACCTGTTGCACCAACTAAAACTGCGATCAGCCACAGCTACGCCCAGCATAGAGTATGCACGTCCTCGCTGACACGTTCTCTCATAGTTATAGATACAACTGAGACCAATTTTGTGCTGCAACGAAAGTGAAGTGAAGCCACCTTGCCATGAGTTCATTGAAGTGAATTTGATGAAGACTGCTGGCAGCAGCAACATCTGTATCCGTACCATTCATATCAATGACGTATAAACTCCTTCCTTGCTCGGGCCGCAGAGGGGGTCAGGCTCGAGTGTCCCAAACCCTTGAGGCTGGATGACTGGTACTTAGGTGTGGCTTGCGCTGGTTCCTTTCTTCCCGGAAGTGCATGAAGAGCTCACCAGGACGTGGACGGTACCTTTCACTGCCAGAAACTGTTCCTTCGTCCTTCACCATCCTTGACAGCGGTGCTGGTAGGGGGTATATGGGGGTCCCCCCAGTGGAGTGGTTGCTACTGTAGCACCACTACCGCTGGGCAGGGAGATCCTGTGCTCCCTTCCCGGGCCTGCAGGCACTTGTTGGCTCTCATTGGCAGTTCTTATACTTCGTGTGGAGAAGCTGCATCTGCAGTACATGCTATGGCATTGTTGCAAGTCCATCAGGGCAAGGCACTGAGGGATCTGCACAAGGGTGGCCATGACTCGGAAGTTCGAGCTGCGAAAGTTGTGTCTCTGGGTTGTGCGATGTCCACCATGGTGGTCCAGGTGTGTCATCTTTGGCTGTGTCTGGGTGGTATGCGAAAGACAGACAAGACACGACTCTTGAAAGTTCCCATGTCCCAGACAGCCTCTTTAGCGACACAGTGGATAACTTCACCCAGAAGTTATCTGCTGCTCAGAAGCAGATTGAGGCCATTAAAGAGCATTCTGGGCACTCACCGGGTCCAAACCTTCACCTCATGGTCAGATCTATAATTTCTCCTGGCAGGAGTGCCCCTGAAACAGGTCTCCGGGCATGCTGTGGTTCATGGATGCCTCCACCACCCGCTTGGGGGCCACGTACAACGAGCATGCAGAATCAGGGGTTTGGAAGGGACCATATCTGCAGTGTCACATCAACTGCCTAGAGTTGCTGGAGGTCTCAAGGAACATCTTCAGGGCAAGCATGTGCTAGACTATACAGACAACACAGCAACTGTTGCGAACATCAACCGACAAGGTGGTGTGTGCTCTCCCACTTCAACAGGCTTCATTTGAGCCTTGGCCAGCAGTTGAGCTGAAGTTTCTATCAATAAAGACTCGGCTCCTGCTCGCACTGGCCTCCATCAAGAGGGTAGGGGACTTACAGGCATTTTCAGTCTACGAATCGTGCCTTGAGTTTGGGCCGGCAGAGTCCCAGGTAACACTGAGGGCTGCCCTTGGAGGAGGCAGACCCAGCCCTAGCTTTGCTCTGTCCTGTCTGAGCACTGAGATGCTACGTTCACCGGACACAAAGCTTCAGGGCATCAGACCAGCTCTTTGTCTGTCACGGAGGCCGGCAGAAGGGGAATGCCGTCTCCAAGCAAAGGATGGCCCACTGTATAATGGATGCCATCGCCCTGGCCTAACAAGGACAGTGCAGGCCCTGCCCCCTCAGGTTACAGGCCCACTCAAGAAGGAGTGCCCTGGGAGCTGGCACGTGGTGGCAGATATTTGTAGAGCTGCGGGCTGGGCATCTAGGATGTGGATGATCATAGTTTTAGTTGGTGCCACAGGTTTAAATATTTATAGTAAAGCTGGATGTTGCAAAGTCCAGCAAAGGGCTTACACCCAGCTTTTTTACGTCTAGCTGGTGCAACCAGCCCCAGTTCTGGATCTGTATCCGGCACAGTGGAATGGCCAGTGGACACCATGCCAGGCGGAACTTCACTTCCAGAACCTTCTGACTAACCTTCCAATGCACCGAGTGATATCCGATCGTCGGGGGAAGCGGCAAAGGAAATAGCTGGTACCCCTGTGGAGGTCCAGACTGTCCTTGAGGCAGCTCTACTGGCTGTGGAGTGCCAGTGGAAGGAGGAGCCCTCAGAGGGGAATTTCTCATCATTGTAAGACCAGTCTGTTTTGTAAGACACACCTCAGACTCACTAGGGGCCCTAGATCTGGGCAAAGGAACGGGTATCCCATCCCTTTGCAGGTAGCGGAGTCTGGTGATCTGTGATGGTCACTTTCCCACATTGACAACATGACACATCCACGAAAGCCACCTCTGCAAGCTTCAAGCCCAGGCACAAGAGGAAACGACCATGACCATCACTCGGCGCCAGGTAACGACCACATCCAGAAACGCACAGGTGGAAGGGCAAATATTAATTAGACGTGTCTTTTAAAAAAACTTTCTACACGTGAACTTTTCTTTTAGAAAAGCTATTTTAGTGTGCTGAGGTGCACAGGGGAGATAGCTGCTTGCACACAACAGGGGGGTAGTGCAATCTGATGTTGCAACCCACTCGACACAGGAACGACCACCGCTGATGACCCCGTCACACCAGCCACTAATCCTCGAAGCAGGAGAGAGAGCTGAACGTTGTGCAGGCTCGGCTCTGAAGTGAAAAGCTGAATATGTGCTACACCAGCTACTCATTTATACTCACACTGTGATCAGCTGCAGCTGGATGCATTCAGCACATGCCAATGTTCATTGGCATATTTTATGAAACTGGAAGTGGATTGGTCTCTCGGAGCGAGATCCCAATTCGCCGGTCATATCCCACGTGTCCGACTGACAGGGAACGTCTAGGTTACGAATGTTCGAACGTTACCCTTTCAGTCGAATCACTTCGACGTTACATATGGGAACACCCATGGAACAGGCCACGATTCTGGGGCCGAGCTACGCGGAGACCCCACGCCGACAGGTGAGATACTTTTCAAGTTTGTCAGCAGAGAAGTCTGCACGTAACATTCCCCAACACCAGATTGGGGCCCCACAGGGTTGCCAGTTGTACTGAAACAGGTGGTTGGGGGAATGGAGCACATGACTTAACAGTTTTCGCATGTGGAAATAAAAAAATGCAATATATTGGTAAGATTATAGATATAATTGAAGGGAAACACAGCCTTTTGGCTGACTGTGGAAATATTGAGATTTGTTGCCACACCTACTGGGCGAAAGAGACCCAGAAGAAGCACAGCCGGAGCTACTCCGCTCTACATCAGACTGCGGGGCAGGGAGGACTCAGGTTCACACAGTTAAGGGAAACACTGAGGTTAAATAGCGCACAGATCCCGTGGGAGTGGCGCAGCAAGCCGGCACTCCGCTCACCTGCTGTCTTCAGTGAAGACACAGGAGGATACGGCCTCTACGTGGAGGTCGTAAAACCTGGCGAATGTGTTGGGTGTCGCCCAGCCTGCAGGTTTACAGATATCTGCTAAAGGAGGCGCCGTGAGCCAACGCATAGGACGAAGCGACACTACTTGTTGAGTGAGCTCTTAGTCCTAAGGGGCAAGGCTCTCCCATGGAGATGGCTTTTACCACCCAATGAGCCAACCTCTGTTTGGAGACAGCATTCCCTTTCTGCTGTCCACCATAGCAAATAAAGAGCAGCTGGGAGCGTCTGGTGCTCCGAGTGCGGTCAGTGTAGAGGCGCAGAGCGCATACAGGACACAGCAACTCTAAGGCAGGGTCTGCCTCCTCCCGGGGCAGAGCTTGCAGGTTCACTACCTGATTGCGGAAGGGGGTGGTAGGAACCTTGGGCACATAGCCGGGCCGGGGACTCAGGATGACAGTTACTTGAGCCCTGGAGGCCAGCTGTGTGCGAGTGCATCCCTGCCGAGTGATTTCTTGGACTTGTGGAGGGAATAAAACAACAGGCAATGGGCAGACTCTGGGGAGGCGAAAAGGTCTATCTTGGCCTCGCCGAAGTGCAGCTGATCAACTCTCATGGCAGTCACCCTGGAGAATTCTCCAGGGTGACTGCTGTGAGAGTTGATCGGCTGCACGTTTGAGTATCCCTGAAATGTGAACAGCGCGCAGCGATTTCAGGAGCAGATGGCGGGCGACATGTGGCGGGAGCATAGACCACCTTGTTTGTTGGTGTACTCAAAGACCGCTATGTTGTCCGTCCGGACCAGCATGTGCTTGTGGCGCAGCATCGGGAGAAAGCGACACAGGGCCCGAAGTACGGCTAACAACTCGAGGCAATTGATATGCCAAAGCAGCTGGATGCCTGTCCAGGGGCCCGAAGTTGCCTGCCTATGGCATACAGCACCCCAGCCTGTGGAGGAGGCATCCGTGTTGGCCACAACATGCCTGGACACCTGTCCCAGGGGTACTCCGACCCGGAGGAAAGCAGGGTTAGACCACGGGCTGAATAGGCGGCGACACTGCGGGGAAACGCCAATCCGGAGTGTGCCACGGTGCCATGCCCATCCCGGGGCCCGATCGTGTAAACAACACTCATATGAAGCAAGCCCAGCGGCGTGACCGCGGCTGCCATATGCCCCAGGAGCCTCTGAAAAGTTTTGAGAGGAACCACTGTTTTGTGCCTGAACGTATCTAGGCAGTTCAGCATGGCATGCGTGCGTTCGCTGGTGAGATGGGCAGTCATTTCGACCGAGTCAAGCTCCATAACGAGAAAGGAGATCCTCTGCACTGGGGAGAGTTTGCTCTTATCTTGGTTGACCTGAAGACTCAGTTGGACTATGCACTATGTCCCTGTGCATGCACAACATATCCCGCGAGTGAGCTATTATCAGCCAGTCGTCGAGATGGTTGAGAATGCGGATGCCCATATGCCACAGCGGGGAGAGGGCACTCTCGGAGACATTCGTGAAGATGCGGGGAGAGAGGGAAAGGTCAAAGGGTAAGACTCTGAACTGATATGCTCGACTCTCGAGCGTAAACCTAAGAAGGGGTCTGTGACGAGGTAGAATCGAAACATGAAAGTTTGCGTCCTTCAGGTCGATGGCTGCGAACCAATCCTGGCTCCGGATGCATGTTAGTATTCGCTTTGGAGTGAGCATTTTGAATGGAAGCCTGAGAAGGGACAGATTCAAAGCTCTCAGATCCAGGATGGGTCTCAGCCCACTGCTCTTTTTGGGCACGATGAAGTAAGGACTGTAAAACCCTGACCTCATCTCGGCTGAAGGGACAGGCTTAATGTTTTCCTTCGCCAGTAGGACAGCAACCTCCACATGCAGGACGGCAGCATCGCTGTCCCAGCGGACAGTGGTATAGCCGATGCCGTGGTACCTGGGCGGCATTTGCATTTGTTAACACTATTGAGTAGATTTAGTGTTGGATTTGGTGTAGGACACATTTCCAAGATGCTAGATTTCAACAGTCCATGGATATTTCAATTCTGAACAGTTGCAATAAATACCTATATCAACGTAATTTATGTAAAAACTGTGTTGCACAAAAATTGCACAGAGTTACATATTGAGGTACATATATGAGTCAAGGTTGGAAAAAGCCTCACATCCATCCGTAATCCACATGACTTCAGCCCAAAAATTAATGTTGTGTGTAGTGAAAAGCTGCATGTTAGCAAGGAACAAATCCATCATTAAAGCATTTTAACTGTAATTGTAATGAAGCTTAATGCCAGTCTGGCTTTTCACTTGTCAAGTTTGAATGTCTCTTTTCAATAAGAACAAGAATTAGCTTTATTTGGGCTTTCCTTGTTTGATAAATAAAAATAAGACTTTCATATCTCCAGAACTTACATTATTACTATGACAATATTCATTTTAAATCATTCACTAATGTTCAGCCATTAACTTGTTTGTCTTTGTAATATAATTATGAAAATTTGCAAATGTGCCAATCTGTTAATTAAGCGTGTGTGAAAACAAAAATATTGTATTTATTTAAATCTATTAGCCTGGCTTATAGAAGAGACTGCTGTCTGCTTAATGGCAATTTAAGAACAGAAATAGCATGATGCCAGATGCGTTCATCCCAATAATCATGCTGTCTTTACTCTCAAACTCTTTTCCCTTTTTTTCATGCTAGGCCGCCTTATGACTCTACGCACTAGAATATCTAGGCACAAGAACAGCTTTTTGTTATTTTATATGTATGTATATTGTATGTATGAGTGTTTATAATAATAATGTCAGGATGATATTAAGTGTTGAGTCATGTTATTTACTTATTGAGTCATTGTGATTCGTTGTTCATAGGAACATTGTCTCTATTTTAGGTTCTGTCGTAGCACTGCTCAGCGTTAATTCTGAGAATTAAATGGAATTAATTGTAGAGTAATTAGAGGACAAGGTTTAATGAGAGTGATTAACTGACACCCTTTCATCTCCTGAAACCCTCAGTGGACTGGGGGTCAAACAGGAATAAGCAGGCAGGCAATGGAGTCAGAAGGATCTCTGAATAAATTAATAGGTCTAAAGTGAAAAAAAAATAAAGCTTTCCTCAGTGGGCAGATAGAACAGGTCTGTCAGAAGGGAGAAACACAGTCTTGATGCTTCTATCTACATGTAAAGCTTCACTGCAAAACTAAAAGACATATAAAGTAAGGATATATATAAACAAGGTATATAAACAAATTAAATAATTACATTTCATTTCAAATATTTGATTTTCACACATGGTTTTTGTCATTTGTTGTGGATTTTATTACACTGATGCAAGTTAGAGTGTTTGATTTTAAATAAGTTTGTTACTTATGTTACTGTCTTACTTAAACTTTATATAAGTTTTAGTTAGTTATGCGTTAAATTATAATTTACCTTATAAGTTAAGTCTCTTATAAGGAAATCAGCTATATATATATATGGCGTGAGAGCGTGTGAATTTGCTGAAATGCGTGTCTCACGGTGAATGCGTGAGACTTGAAAGCCCTGCTTCAAGTACATTCAGAACATTAGAAACACTAGTTGGTGCTCCAGTATAATCGGTCCGCCGAAACTCATCCAGTGAGAAACGTTCAACGCGGTGCAAAAATAAGTGTGATTAAAATGCGTTAAAAAAGTTCACGCGTTGTGTTTGTGTAGTTAATTAATCTAAATTAACACATTAAAGTCCCGGCCCAAATATATATATATATAGTGTATATATATATATATTAGTGGTGGGACTCTTATCGTGTGATAAAAAAATATCGCCGTTAATCTATTCACAAAGTTGGGTGTCTATACTACTCAAGCTATGGTGACTTTCACCTTGATAGTTTAGTGCGGATGTATAGCCGAATTACACTGTAGCCTTATTCGGACGGGACTAGTTTTCTAAACTACTGTACGTGTGAGCTTCGACCCTTATCACCCTTCGTCCGTGATCTTCATATACCGTTTGGAATGCATTGGTATTAGATCCAAGAAACCGGCGAGCTGACAGAATTGCGCGTCACGTGCGCATTGTGTTTATTTGTCATGAAGCGTCTGATCGTCGCTGCGGCTAAATCCTCTTGCATTTTCAAATGCTTTTATACAAATCTGATGTACAGTCAGTTATGTTTTTCAGAGCAGAGCAAAACATCTGATATATCGAAAGAGATCCGTGCATTAGTCTGAATGCAGCCTGTTAAAGCTGCCACTGTATATGGTCTCATCAGTAATAATCAAGCGGCAATAATGCAAAAAATAAAAATAAAAATCCAACTTTTAAAATTCTAAACTATTTCTGTAAACTTTCGTATACTCAAAGAGCACTTTTTAAAATAAGTAATAGCTTTAAAAGAGTAGCCTGTTTATAATGATTAAAAAAAAGTAAATTTAGCAAAAATTAAGTTTTATTTAAAATTTAGCCATGTGCAGTAATATTGAAGGACAATGTGATTTTCTCCTGGTTTCACAGACAAGGCTTAAGACAGTCACAGGCTAAAATGCATGTTTGAACTGCTTCAACTGAAAATATCTTTCCTCTGACATATCTTAACATTTTGTAAAAAGATGCATAAATATCTTAATTTAACAAAGGCCTAGTCCTGGCTTAAGCTAAGCCATGTTTGTGAAACTGGGCCATTGTGTTGATAATAATAATCTTATTGCATTGAATTGTGAAACCAAGATTCACACCCCTACTTTTAACATGGCAGTACTGAAACACAGATATTCTAAATATATCAGGGCTTAAATTTTAGCCTTTATTTAGTTAGAACACCTATTTTAAAATGCCATTTAAAAGAGCCATTTTAATCTAGATTAATCTAGATTTAAAAAAAATAATCTATGCCCACCCCTAATATATATATATATATATATATATAAATCTTCCCATTACACACAAAACTTAACTATTTTAAGTCTGATGTCTCAGTCCTGTCAGATGTGTCAGTTGGCCAAACAATAATTTGCCTTGTCTGAATCATTAAAATATTGGTTTCCAGGATGTAATGGATGTTAACATCTGAATATCTAACCCAGTTCATAGAAAATAGAGAAATCTATGCCTACAGTATATTGTTTAGCACATAAACGCAGACATACAGCCTAAATCACTTAGCCCAAATGTAAAGGACTGCTGACATGTCATCACAGCTCTCTCTGGATTTGGATGGTACTGTGTTTATTAAGTAATCATTGCTGTATTTTGTATGTAGAATTTCTGTCAGTCATTTGTGTCATTATTGTAGAGGAATCTGTCAATTTAGGATGCAGTATGTGAAGCAGTTCATTTCGCTAGAGTCAGGAATTCATAAATAACTACTTTACACAGTGTGTAAAATATGCAAAGCTGGCAGATTCCTGTGAATGAATCATAGTGGCCTCCAGATATTGAGCATATCAGAGCGACAGCAGAAGCTGGTAAAGAAATAATTGTTGATGGGTGCCAGCAAAATTTTTGAGGGTCTCTGTTCAGTTCATTTTATATCAGTCATTTACAGTATCTTATAGCATACATTCTATGGTGTCTTGGTTGAATTCAACATGTCATTATAAAAATGTAATTGCTCTGAATATGTGTTATCTCAAATATATTGACTATCATACCATTTTTAAAATGTGCTTCCAAACTAATGAAAACTAAAAAAGTTCTTTCTAAATTATGACTGATCGACATATTTGGGAGGATGGAAATGCTAGCCACAAATTACAAAATTACAAATTACTTAAATTTCATCTTCCTTATATGAGACTGTAATGTATTTCAGGTCTTTTCAGTGTTCTTTTAGCATCAGTGTATTTACTGATATGCAAAGGCATCTTGATAGCTGTAATTTTGAGAGCCTCCATCTCCTCAAGGAACACATTCTGAATAGCAGATTGAAATTACAGTATAGAAAAGTTTTCCTCAAAATGAACAAACTGTAATTCTGCAAAGAAAATATTGGACTGCCCTGGGCTGGGATACGTTTACATTATTCTCTTTCTTTCTTTTTAGATGACTTGAGTCACGAAGCCTCTGGATCATTTCTGGATGCATCCTCCTCACCTTCTTCAAACCATTTATTTGGCGGCTTCCACATGACAGACAGGAATCCAGTTTCTGTAGTCCAATCAGATCCCACAGGCTCATCAAAGAGTAGCAGGGAGCAACCTGCATTTTCCTCTGTACTCACATTACTTGCCAGTACGGCCCAAAAGCCTCCCGAACCCTCGTTAAAAGTTGTTGCTCTAGACAATGAAACACATCAATGGCCTTCAAATGGATCTTTGGAACGAGTGGAGCCATTTACTCTTCCATCATCAGTGCTGGTCATCAACCAATCCAGTAACTCAGGTTTGTTCCCAGAATGCAATTTAACCTGCTATATCTGTATCTTACAGTTAATTTAGATGACATTGGGTTTGTACAGTCAACCCTGTTGAAAAAGAAAAGCAACAACATATGCTGCAAGTTATGTTTTGAAGTATAGCAGCTGTTTTGAACAGCAAACAGTTTTGAAGCTTATGTAACCACAGGAGTGCTTTCAGTGATGCAGCAGTTTACATAGAACCCATTCAACAGGCCCAGGGCACTAAACATGCCCTAGTGTTCAACTAAGGATTTCCCAAAAATTGCATCTACAACTGTGCTACTCTCAACACTTCCCCACACATGATATCAACTGCCTCATTGTTGGGCCCTTAATGTTCACAGGAAGGTAAGTAAAATGCAAAGCTGAACAAAATTAATTGATATTTACATTTATGGCATTTAATACACTTATTCGGAATATTTGTAGATAGTGGGTCAAACATAGGGAGGTCTCTTGCAGGTCTGTTTTTTTTCTTGCCATAAAGAGTTTTGAGCATGGTTTGAACTGGTCGTGAACTACTGTTTTCTTATTATTTTTCACTGTTGTCTGTGGTCCACTTAGAAGTAAATAATTTATTATTTAGACTAAATAATAAGAGATGAGACTTGGCTTTTAGACTAGGCTAAAGACAATTTTACAACCGTTAGTTCCAGGAACTTTTTTCCCCCAGACCTGTTGCTGTCTAAAGTATCGTTCAAGTACATTCAGAACATTAGAAACACTAGTTGGTGCTCCAGTATAATCGGTCCGCCGAAACTCATCAAATAGTCTGGTGACATATGTCTGCTTTAAACTTAATTAAAAATGTTAGGACAAGGAGGATTATTTTTGATGAAATCTGAATGCCTAGGTCCAGAAACATAATGGTGACATTGGAAAACTGTCAATGTGACATCAGTAAAAATAAAAATAAATAATAATTTCCGATTGACAAGTGTTTAGAAGGGTGGTTAGACATTGTTTAACCACATTGTTTTCCTCAGGTGAGGAACATAGGTGGAACGGGTAACTAATTAACTAAACAAGAACAGGAACATGACCAAATTAGGAAACACAGGAAGAGCGAAAATGAAACGATGACAGTCCTGCGTGATATACCCCAGCTGTATGGTTGGTTGTAGGTGAGTGGCAGGACTGTCATTCAACAGCAAGGCAGAAGGCAGAAGTGTGTGGGAAGGCGGGGATTTATTTTGCGGTACGCGCTCAGGTGAAGGCCCAGGCAGTGCGGGCTCGGCGGGGCGCTCAGTCAGCGCGATCTCTGGCTCTGGTTGTGGTAGCGTGAATTCAGGCTGTGGCTGAAGCTCTTGCAGCCTGATCACTGGCTGTGGCTGGGGCACAGTTGTGAGCATGGACTCGCCCACTTCCACGACGGTCAAGGAGGAACCTCCCAGCCACAAAGCCCGGTCCATGAGCCAAACGATAGAGCCCGGATCGTCGGCCAGGGAAACCCGCTGGGCCAGATCCCCATCCAGCCCCAGCCAAAACACAATTTGGAGTGTCTGCTTGCTCCAGGGGACAAGATGACAGCATTCTGCAAACTCCTCCACATATTCCTCGATGGGATGGCCATGCTGGATAGGGGTCTGGAGTAGCGCATTCTCCATCTTATCGTAGTTTTTAGATGTTTTTGGTCGGATCATTCTGTCACGCTTTCGTGTGGATGTAGGCAGACGAAAACAGGACAGATAAATTCTTTATGCAGATTTAATAAAGATCACTCACAGAATACAGGAAGATGACACAAACTCAAAGTAACGTTAATGATCCGACAAAAGACAAGACAAACTGAATGGGCTTTTAAACTTGATCACATTAGGGAGAAATCAGGACAGGTGAGGAACACAGGTGGAATGGGTAACTAATTAACTAAACAAGAACAGGAACATGACCAAATTAGGAAACACAGGAAGAGCGAAAACAAAACCAAAACTGAACAGTGACAGATGGCAAACAAGAAACAAAGTGTTACACAATCATCTTCAACCCTTTAAACTCTTAAATATTTCTTGTGGACTTGTCCTTTGTAATGAAGCCCTCAACAGTCAACAGCCATTGGTAAGTCCAACTTATAGGTATCCAAACAGCAGGCATTGTTGTTTTGCAGTAACAGACTACAATAAAAGAGAACATAACATTTGAAACCCTCTTCTAGAGAAATGTATGCCTTTTAATATAATGACTATATGTTTTAAAGCATGTAAAGATGATTTCCCTTTTGTCAGGTTGTATACAGCATAGTGTAACTGCTGTAATAAAAGCAATTGATTTAAATCCTAGAGCAGCTCAGAATCCCAAGTTCTTTAAAATAATTGGTTAAAGTCAGGTTTTGTAAATGGCAATATTTCATTTAATTCCCTGGGATCATAGGAGACATGCACAGCGTAGGAAATTAAATATTTAAAGATGGGCCATCAACGGTTTTAGAGTTCCCCCCTTGATGACTCCATTAGGAGTCTCATAATTACATACAATAATTATATAATTTTATTGGGAATTTTACATTTTATCTAAAAAGCCATTCTCTACCATAATGTAACAAATGAGACATGCGTATCCATTTGAACTTTCCACTTTAAAGGGTCACAACACAGGCGAATATTCGCGCTGATGTGACCGAGCCCGACCCGAACCCGAGCATCCTTTCTAAATATGGGTACCGTCAGGCTCGGGTCGGGTATCCATCCTCTACTGTGAGTCAGTTCTGTGAGTTTCGGTTTATGAAGCGCTCCTGTTCTAGACCGAGACAGCAGAAACCGCATCCTCTGTTCCTTGTTATTTTATTTAAAGCACTACGTTTTGTTGATATTGTAAATGTACAGAAATAAAGGTAGATCCTTTACCATTCCGAATTATGTATTACTTTCACTTTTATGAGCAACAATTATGGCGTATTTAAGTTTCTACTGAAAAAATATGCAAGTGATCACAATGGTGCCGTCTAGCAGCGCACATCTAATTAGGTTAAACATTTAAACTAACATGTGATGTGCTTGTCTTGAACTGTTTTATATCTATAGATTTTTAGCAGGTAGAGATGATTTAAGAAGGCTAAATTATCTAAACATTCACCATTCAAAAAAACTGTCCGGTATGAAATGTTCCAGACTAATTTGCTGTGTGTTTTCGTAGGACTCCACAACCCAGCACCACGCCTCCAAACTTTAGCTCTGGTCCAATCGCGGGGAAATGAAAAGTGATAGCTCATGCAAAGCACAGTGATTGGATTAGACAAGTCCTTCGTCATGTATAATGTTACACTGCTCATTAATAATGCATTAATAGGGCCATCAAGCCGACGACGTAGACAGGTACTGTACAAGCCACACAGCGAATGAAGCCGCATCTACGTCACGGGCTCAAACTTAACTTTTAAAACCGGATGCACGAAATGGTTGCAAAAAGTGCAAAAATGACCAATTTCCAGTTTGTTACCTTTTTAGTGGCATATATTACTGTTTTAAGCAATGAACAACATGTATATATCTGTAAGCTACTCAAAAAAAGAGTTTTAGGGTTTTGTGACCCTTTAATGACAAAGACGTGGTCAAACAGGCAAGATCGTGAACACAGCAAACAGGTGTGAGACAATACACAAGAACAATATCCAATAGGGGCAAAGACTAGAATTGACCAGTTGAATCAGTATGGTACAGTACAGACATTGTCAGAATACTCATAGTTTAACCATAACATTACAAAGCAAGAAAAATACTTTTTGTAAAGAAATAACACATAAATAATGACTATTCAACAATTTATCACAGTACGCCATTTTGGAAAATATCCACAGGACGCAAACTTTGTATGCTCTATGGCTGACATAGAAGTGTGTACACATTTTGCATGCAGAGATACTCTCCAAAATTATGTTACGTTGATGCTACGGTGACGTTATGGTGGCAAATTATTGAATAAAGTCATTATTTTTGTTTTATTTCTGTACACAGGGTATTCTTGCTACGTCATAATGTTATGGTGCATGGCACACTGATGGCAGATGGAGTATTCTGACAATGTCTTTCATACTTTTCTGGACCTTGACAGTATAATTTACCATGCAGTCATAAGCCTCCCAGTTTACATCCAAATTATCTTAAATTGTTTACCCCCATGTTGTTCCAAAGCTTCACATGAGGGCAAGTGATTAATGACAAAAATCCCATTTTAGGGTGGAGTAATTTGAAATTCTAATGTTGTACACAAGTTCAATCTACATTATGACACACCCTTCTTCAGTGTTCTAAAGCACTTGCATGCTTTCTGCAGGTAGTCGACCTGAAGCATGTATTTCAACCTGAAGCACATTCTTGATGCATTTGCTATAAATTATTTACTTAATGACCCAAACAAAGCTACCTGGAAAGGCACTTAAAGAAAAGTCTAATGGCAAGCCTGGTCAGTTTGTTGAGGAAATCTCCTTGTAGAGACCACTCCCAGTTCATAGGCTCAAAATGGACAGGCTGCCAGGTCCACAGAGAGTTGTACGGTCATTGAACACTCAAGGTTTTTATATCAAAACCCGAATTAGAAATGGTTCACTTCATGTTAGTAACTAGGCACTGTGCCAGTGACAATCCAGTGACTAGGCACTTTGATCAGACTGAAATCCTCTATAAAATACCTCACGGAAAAGAGAATTATATAATTAATGTCTCTCGTTGCAGTACATGACAGAGACATAAACAATATCTTGGACTACATTGATGTATAATATGTAAATAGTACATTTTAGTTGAGAATTGCTTGCACATTTATTCAGAAATAGACATTTCTTTGATGTGTTTAAAAGATGAATGTGATATAACAGGAATTCTAAAGTGACCTAGAAGTAGATGATGTTCATAGAAATATCAGTATTGATCATGCTTTTGTTATGCTATTGTAATACTGAGACATCCACCTATCTTACTAAATAAAATGTAATTTACAATAAAACTCAACTTAATCAACTAAAAAATAGTAATAAATAAATAAAACTTCACATGGTTGTGGTTAGAACTCTTGGTTAAGACGACGATACAGAAGTGGTCCTGTAGCATAAAGTTATTACAAATGCACCTGAATAATTATGTATGTTACAATTATGAAAATGTTTTTTTTTTAATTGCTGACAGTACAATATTGTACAGTGATGTAATGATGTCAACATGAAGCAGCTTGGGATTCATTTTAAAAACGACGTTTTCATTGATTCAAAGTCGATTCAAACATTTTTTGAGAGACGGTTCACTTTCTGATCTAAAATTCGGCAGGATATTTTCATTCATTTAGAGCTGTGTTACACACTGCATGACAGGTCATTTTCAAAAATCTATAATAGGGGCACTTTAAATATTACTGACCTTCTTACATTACCTTTATGCACTTTATATAATCATTGTTAAAGGGATTATTCACCCAAAAATGAAAATTCCCTCCCATATACTATACAGCAAGGATGATACCATGATCAAGGCTCAGAAACTTAGCAAGGACCATGAAAATAATTAATATGACATAAGTAATTCAACCGTAATTTTACAAAGCTATGAGAATACTTTTTTGTGTACAAAGAAAACAAAAATAATGACTTTATTTAACAATTTGTCTCCTCCTTATTACTGTATAATGCAATTTTGGAGAGTATCACGCATATGTATGAATTCTTGCTGTCTGTGGGAGGGTCACAGAGCTCTCAGAATGCATCAAAACATCTTAATTTGTATTTTGGAGATGAACATAGTTCTTACAGGTTTGGAACTACATAATGGTGAGAAATTAATGACAGAAGTTTCATTTTTGGTTGAACTATCCCTTTAACATTATTGTCAATCAGTGTCACTACCATCATTATAATCATAACTTCACCATCTTTGTGCTCAGAATTTCTACAGTCACCTTGCACCTTTCTCATTTCAAGTATTTTGTTGTTTCAGAGATTGAGTGGATATCTGAGCTAGTTGTTCCTGCAGACTCTGATTCTAGCAGACTGATTTCACCTGAGCAGAGAAACACTGCTGCACCCAATATACCTTCAGCTAAAGCTGTGGACAGACAACAAGGACAACCAGACATTGCAACCACTATTTTATCTCAACCTACAATATTTAACAGCAATACCGTTACCACAACCAGCATCCCCTTTACAACAACCACAAACCAGATCAGCACTACCCAATCACCTGCTGCTAAACGACACTCCAAAACACCTAGGACAACTATAAGAACTACAACTACAGGATCTCCAAAGACAACACCTAGAATCCTGCCTGACTCCACCTCACATAGCGCCAAGTTGGACCCTTCAAAAAGCACTTTAGGAACACCAAGAGCTGCTGCTACTGAGACCACAATGCAAAGGTGTAACATCACTGACAAGATGTGGATAAAAACAGGTGCGACTGCTCATAACAAATGGTGATCTTTATGAAATTTCTGTATATACTGTGTACTGTAAATCAGTGTTGTACTCTCATTCAAGACTGAGTCAAGATTGAGATGAAAAGTGGATCGATTTCTAGTTGAGACCAATTGCACATGTTCCTAAATCTTTGACAAGACCAAGACAATGAAAATATGGTCTCAATAATGGACTTGCTCTGGAGTCCAAGAACATATTGCCATGATGGATTTGGGAGCATGTGGACTAGGTCTTGAATTGAACTCAACCTTCTTCTGCTCGCAACTTGGGCCCCATTTACACCTGATATTCAAATTTTATTGTGGTTGATTTGGTCACAATGATTGAGACACATTCGTGTTTATACCTATTTATCATGTAATTGGTAACCATAATTCAGCCACTTTATTCTGTTTTTAATGAATTTGTGTCACAATGAACTTGAGAATTGGCCTGGTTCTTACAGTATGTGAGACTAGCTCAAACCAATCCACCTTTATTTAATTAATGTTCTATACAATAACTATTGTTCCAAAGCAGTTTCAGTAATAATCAGGAATATAAAAGAAGGACATTTTTCAAATATGAGACAAATTCAAAGGTTACACTTTATTTCGATAGTCCATTTACTTTGTAACTACATGTCAACTAAATGGCTTATGTCTACAGAATAGACTGTTAGGGTAGGTTTAGGGTTAGTAGAATACGTTGACATATAGTTGTAAAGTTTTTGAAAGTATGTAGTATGTTGTTGACCCACAAAATAAAATGTTAGAAGATATTGAGTTGACAATCTACTAATACTCTAATGACTGCTAGTTGACATGTAGTTGCAAAGTTACTTACTTTTAGTCAAATATCTAAAGTGCACTATCGAAATAAAGTGTTACCAATTCAAATTCTGCTGTCAAGCAGCTGTAAAATACAAGTATGACATTATTTTTCTGTTCAGTTTAGCAACTTTGTAAAGTTTATCAATTATGAAACAAGTTAAATTGCCCCTCCACAAAAACATCAAACATACACCATTTTTCAAGTAAAAAATGCCCATATCCTATCCTGTCTTGTTTGTCAGTCATACAAAATGATGGAAACAGTCGAGCTCCCTGCAAAAGTCAATATGACCCTTTTTTGCCAGTCCTAACCCTTTCCCCCACTTCACTTCACTCTCATATTAAAGGAGAGTTAACCCAAAAATGTCATTAGTTACTCACTCTCGAGTAACTCCAAATCTGGAGCTTTTACAAACGTTTTTCAAAATATCTTCCTTTGTGTTCGGCAGAACAAAGAAATTCATACAGATTTGGAGGTACTCAAGGGTGAGTAAACTACTTGGTTATCATGGCACATTTTCTTAATGTCCCCCCCCCCAATCAAATAGTTTTATTTGAACATAAACCCTTTATTTTTCAGTGCATTTTTTACTTCTTTTTTTTCTGTCAATGACAGTGTTGTCCGTACAATTACGGAGGAGTCGTCTAGACAGTATTTTGAAGCAAAATCTCCCTCGAGGGTTTACTCAAGCTCTGAAGAAGGCCTTGAATGACAGCACGGTTCAGGCTAAGGTTTGCACTTCATGAATTTATAACACAGTCATCATTTACAGTTTGTTCTGCATCAAGTATGCACCAACACAAATGGCATTTTGATTTAAGCAATATTTACTGCCTTGATATAACTACAATCAGATCTACCCTATAAATTATACACATCCTTCAGTCACACATCCCTCTCTTAACATTAGCAAAACCAGCATTTTTCTTGCTTTGTGTCTATTGCTTGCCATCTTCTCTTTAGATGCGTCCCTTAGTGAAAACTGTATGTCTCATTTTAGTCAAAGGAAGCTAGGCTAATCTGTTAAATTCTGACGAAACTAAACACACATTTGTTAACAGGTAGAGTGCAAACCTTTCTATAGGAGGGGAAAAAACGACTACAGATGGACATGATAAATTGGGTAACAATTAAAAAAAATACTGCTATTAGTTAACCCTCAGTAACATCTTAGGCCATTCAGTTACTAAGCTTTATCTGCCTGTTCGTCCCAAGATGAAAGCCTTGATGTTAATGCAGTCCTTGTGTTGAGAGCAATCTGGGGAGAACTGAAAAGTTCTTCAAATTGTTGATTGAAGGAAGTACATGAGTTTGGATGTTGCCATATTCTTTAAACATTACATTTAAATAATAATTACTTTTTTTAAATAAACCTTTTTTTTTTTTTTCAATTTACAGCAGAGCCTAAGAGTTGCCCATGTATATAAGACACAAAAAGGTCTGATAAAGTCTCAGTATACAGTAGTTCAAACATTGTATTGTCTTTCTGGTGGCGTCATGTATTTTGTCAGTGGTATACTACAAAAGGGCAGTGTCCAGCAGGTAGGACATCCAAGTAAACATAACTGGGGTAGATGGATCCAACCACAGTTTCAGGATAATTTTTTTTGGAGGCAGTATGAGCTGCACACAGTGTCCTTTTTGAAACCATCCAGCAAGAGATAAAGCAGTTGGTCCTTTTAGATTTGAGTCCTCAGAAGTAAGTCCCATACCAGAACAGGATCATTTGGGAACATTAC
Source organism: Enteromius paludinosus (assembly GCA_032361165.1). Classification (NCBI taxonomy): domain Eukaryota; kingdom Metazoa; phylum Chordata; class Actinopteri; order Cypriniformes; family Cyprinidae; genus Enteromius; species Enteromius paludinosus. The sequence continues at coordinate 221,988 of JAUMHQ010000250.1, read as the reverse complement.
CAGAACATATGCATATATGAATCTTGACTTACTGCTATGCTGGTAGGAAAAGGGATCAGACCTTCTTTTACATTTTATATATTAAACAGGGAGTGATCTACTGTATCTATCAAACTAGAGAAAATGTGGTATTTGATTTGTCTTTATTTGAACTTTATTTTTGTTGTTGAACATTTAGCATGCTTAAATTTAAACGTATTTCTAAATTGGTAAAACTGTTTAAATTAGCTCCAATATATCTTTAATAATAGTGTCTTCTGTACATTTCAACCTTCAGATTGAGAGCATCTCTAGTGTACCTAATGTGACGGTCGGTTACTATGTGACCTGTGGAGAGCTGGTGTACACTGCATCGGTGGTGGTGGAAGCTTTAAGCGTCTATGGTATTGAGAGATTGATGGCGGACATCCGGCAGTTTGTGCCGCTGGTGCAGGCGATTCCTATCCCAGCAGTCCCCTGGAGACCCACCCCTGCGATCTCAATGATGCTGAAGACAGGTCAGACTTACCGCTCATTCTCTGTCACCACACTAATGTGCAAATGCTGGCATACATATATATATTTTCATATCAATTTAAGATTGTAACCATTGTCCTTACAAAACTGTTTAGAAAATAGTCTATTTTTTTTTGGAGTCTAGGCCTGTTCTTCAAAGCTGGCTTGTAATTTAGCAAATAATCCCATGAACTTTGTATTTATAGGTTTGTTTCTTTAAGACTTTAAAGTTTCTTTAAGACTTAATAATTCTAGAAAAGTGGGGTTTTGAGCAATATTGGCATGAATCTTTTTTAATTTGTAAGAAATTTTGCACTGATTAGGACATCATAAACTACAAAAACATATTTTATTACATAAGGGCCCGGTTTCACAAACGGGGCTTAGCTTAAGCCAGGACTAGGCATTAGTTAAATTAAGATATTTAAGCAACTTTTATAAAAATGCCCTCTAAGAAAATATTACAGGTGTGCATCTTAATACAGAACAATGACACTGACATGTTTTAAGATATGTCAGAGCAAGATATTTTCATCCGAGACAGCTCAAACATGCAATTTAGTCTTGGACTAGCTTAATTTTATTAATTCTTAATTTTTAGATTAATCAAAATATCCACCATTAGCAGCTATTACAGCTCTGAGCATCCGAGCTGTCAGTTTATTCAAGCATTGACTTGATATATTACTCCATGCCTCCTGAAGGATTGCCCAAAGTTGATTCACACTGGTTGGACAATTCTTATGGACATCACCGTCCAGTTCCTCCCATAGTAGCTCAACTTTTACATGCATCTATTGCCATTATTAAGTAATAATAATTGTGTATGTTTTGTATGTTGATTTCTTCTATTTGCATATCTTTGTGTATGTGTGTGTAGTTCTGAGGTTTGTAGGACCAGGAGATGATCTCAAGTCCTGCAGATTTACTCAGATGATGGAGCAGAGACTGGAGAATGCTTTTGCTGAAGCAGAGGCTATAGTGATGAACTCACACAGTGGTCTCACTGTACAGGTGGGAGGGCCTAAACTTTAAAAATTACCTTTATTTTAACTTCATTTATTTTGTATGTCAGACAAAGAGTTTTCTGTTCTGTTATGTTCTTTGGGGGAAAATTATGACAATTCCATTTTGTTGATTTTGGAACGGTCAGTCTGAGCACTAGTGAAATATAAAAAGTTTTTGCTTCTTTTCTCGCAGATCCTGAGCACATCACAGTCTATCGGTTCTCCTGCTGTATCTTTGATGTATGTGGTGCATAATGGCAGCGTCACTCTCAATGGCACAACTGCCAGTAACCTTCTCAGCCAACTGACTGCCGAGCTTGTCGGTTACTTCCTGTTTTATCCTCCACTGATCACAGCTGAGCGTAAGTTCACCTTGGCATTCCGCACTTATACAAATAGAATGTTACATTTGCAACTATTTTCTTTTATATTCCGTTTGGGAACAGCATTGGTACAGTGTTTAGAATGTACATATAATCAATAATAAAGAGTTATATAACTTGTTGAGTATGGTTCAGTAGGGTTCAATACTTGTTTATATTTTTGTACATCTGAAAGAAAATAAAACAGACACAAACAGCATTAATGCTAAATATGATTTTCAAACATGATCATCTGAACATGTTAGAAGCATCTCTACCAGAGTGTGGTTTCTGTTTGGTTTTTAGAGTTCACAGGTGGTGGAAACAGGTTCATGCACACATGGGCCAGGGCACAGCATGCACATCAAAGCCAATTACAGGGAATAATAATTAACAGTAGGGAATCCTGTATACGCGTGTGTATGTGTCTGTGTGGAAAGGACATGGTTCCACATGCAACTGTAATGTGATGGTGAGAATATCACACACCTCTCTGTCACAGCTTTGCTCATGCTGACTGTGCGGTCATTTGCTTTCTCTTCACAGTCCATTACTAGTTGTTTTGTCTTTTCTTTGTTGAAGTTTCTGCATTTAATTATTTAGCAGCTGCTATGTATCCAAACTGAGGACAATAGTACTCACAGCCCAAAAGTTGTATTTATTAATATATATATAAGTAGTTTTTTTTCTTCTTTTTAAAAAAAAAAGTGAAATACCTTTATTTACAAGACTAGGGCTGGGATTTGGCAAGTATGATTTGATGAAAGAACTCACGCCTCGATTGGACTCAGAAAGTGGTAAGACTTAGTTTTGTGGACGTTGCCATCTTTGATATTAATATTATTATTTTTAACGGGTCACAGG
>JAUMHQ010000250.1:175825-205341 GCA_032361165.1 Enteromius paludinosus | reverse complement strand
CCTACTAACCACGCATAATATTTTTTTCCTAAAAAATGCAAACATGTAAATTCATATTGGTCACATATTATTGTAGAACAGTTTGTGCTGATTACAAGAAAAATACAGGTTGGTCAATAATATGTTATTAGTAGCTGAAAAAAAGCACAAATATCAGAGCATGTCCAAACATCGCAAGGGCCCCAAAATCACCTCGGACCTCAGAGGGTTAAGCTGTTGTGGTGTTCATTCACATTGTTGCTTCACGTATTGGCAGTGACATTATCTAGAAACAATGTGAATAAACACCACAAAAGTTTAAGCAGCTAAATTTTGCTAAACAAAAATTTCATTTACTGCCAATACTGAATACATGACTGTAGGCCAGGAGTCATCAAACTTGATCCTGGAGGGTTGGTGTCCTGCAGAGTTTAGCTTCAACTTGCCTCAGCACACCTGCCTGGAAGTTTATACCTAGTTAGACCTTGATTGGCTGCTTCAGGCGTGTTTGATTAGGATTGGAGCTAAACTCTGCAAGGACACTGGCCCTTTAGGACCGAACTTGGTGCCACAGGAAGTATTTAAACGGACATCTTACTATTCCCTACCAAAAGAGGGCATTAAATTGGAAGATTTAGGTCAAGGCTGTCATTCAATTAATCTGTTGTAAAAAAGGCACAGCACATTGATTCTTGTGGAGCTTGTATGTGATCTGACATGTCTTAACACAAATTAATGTATAGTGATTATGGGTAGACTGTGCTAAAGCCTGCCCAAAGGACAACACATACATCATCGTATCTACATCATCCGCTGGAATACCACTCTCTAGTGGAAGCTAGAGATTGCGCTTTAAAAAAAAAAAAAATGGATATTTTATGTACACAGAAGGAATGCCTTCATTAACCACCTGCCAGAGCCATGTGGAATACTTTGTATGATGGTTTAATGCACTCTTTTAGACTAATCTCAACACCCATTTACTGTCATTATAGTGGAAAATTATTTAATATAACTCAGATTGTACTTGTCTGAAAGAAGAAAATCATATAAACCTAGGAAGACTTCAGGGTGAGTAAATAATTGTATTTCTTATTTATTTTTTAACTCCTTTAACTCTACCCCATACCTAAACATACCCCTTTCTAAACTCCTTTTTTAATCTCCAGCAAACTGAAAAAGAACTTCATATTAACTTAGAAAACACATGTAACCCCAGTTCCTTGAAGGAACGAGACACTGCGTCGAAACGCTATGGGCACACCTCCAGCATGACCACGCTCTGAATCTACTGTGTAATAGGTCCAATGAATGGGCAAGACATCATAGGCGGGTGACATCAGAGCTCAAAAGAATGTGAATGAAGCAAGTGCCGGCAGGGACACAGAGAGTATGGCAAAGAGACACAGTGTTTTGTTCCTTCAAGGAACTGGGGTTACATGCGTAATTCTGAGACGTTCCTTTTTTCAGGAACTCAAACTGCGTCAAAATGCTATGGCAACAAGTACCCACGCCTTTAGACTCACAAGTCCCTGCCTAGTGTGTATACAGCACAACTAAGGCAAGAGTACTACAGAGCCCGGAGTGGCTAGAAAGGATTTATGGATATACCCCGCTCTAGGGTACAAAAAATCTTTGACCAGTCCGGGCACAAAGTAAAGTAAGAAAGGGCCACTGAAAGGGCCTGCCTCTTGCACCACCGATAGGTCCCACGTGGCGTGACCTCTGGTAAGTGGTAATAAAAAAATAAAAAAAAACTGCGAAAACATGTACAATTGATATGTTTAAGATGTTCATTCAATTAGCATATAGAATATTCTTTCTTTCTTTCTTTTATTTTCCATTGACATTTGACAGTCCTGTGTTAAATGTCCTTGTAGGTTTTTATCATATTTAATCATCCTTTTCCGGTTTAGTTTAGTCAAATTTTAGTAGACTAACTCCCGGTTTCACAGACAAGGCTTAAGCCTAGTCCTAGACTAAAATGTAAGTCTGAGCTGTTTCAACTGAAATTAACTTGCACTAACTAATCTTAAGATATAGCAATGCCTTTGTTTTGCAGACAGGGATGCCGGAAGTATGGTTACGAGACTCATTCCGTCTCATTCCTTCATGGAACTAGGGTTACATATGTAACATTGAGACGTTCCTCTTCATAAACTCGAGCCGCGTAGACAAGATGCTATGGGGAATGGACTTGCAAATCCCTGTCTAGTGTGTGTACCTGCACAGCTAGGGCAAGAGAACCAAAACCACACTTTGTCGATGTAATTGAGTAAGCGGATGCCCTTGAGTCACAGAGGAGCCAACGCAGCATCTATACACTTTGTAAATGTGCTAAGTGAGAGTGCAAGGCCAAAGGGAAGAACCCGATATTGGTACGCTTCGCCCCCAAACGCGAACCAAAAAAACTTCCTGTGTGAAGGATGGATGGACATGTGGAAGTAATTTTTCCTTTAGATCTATTGCAACAAACCAGTCCTCGGACCTGATATGAGACACAACCTGTTTGATGGTGAGCATCCTGAACTTTATTTTTCTTCACCGAGATCTAAAATGGGCATCAGCCCCCCATCCTTCTTTTGAACTATGAAGTACCAGGAATATTTTACTCATTTTGATTAAATAGATAGATAAAGCCTCAGTGTTGTGATGACTCATGAGACGGTAGATCCATATGCAACTCTTTATTTGTACACTCAAAGTCATACAGGCGGGAGTCATCGGGAGCAGACATGATAATGAAGAAAAGACAGAAACAGTACCGTATAACAAGCCAGAGGTCGGGGTATCAAGCAATAATCACAAATAAGGTCCAGGCAATGGGTCGGGGTAACAGGCAAAAGATCGCGGGTCGGGTCCAGGCAATGGTCGGGGTCACAAGCAGGGTTCGGCGTCGAAATAAACAATCCAAATGGGCAACAAGAAAGAAATCCGGGAAAAATCCAAAACGCTTAGAAATGACCGAGATCAAGACTTCGCATGGAGCGATCTCAGAAGGTCCCTTAAATACCAGAGATAATGCTGAACACCTGGGGGCGGAAATCCCGCGGGTGTTCGGAGAAAAGCGGTCCGGGTGGGAACTAGTATTCCGGCAAAGGTTCCCGCTGATGGTGGTCGGGCAGCGCCACAGAGAGCCGCCTTGTAACACTCAGCTTGAAGTTAACTAGTATTAGCGGCTTTTAATAAAAAAACAACAACACACGAACCAGTAGGCCTAATGCCATACAGCAAGTGGATTATGGAGGAAACTGAAGGGTTGAAGAGACAGAAAGACACGTTTTTCGTTACATGTGGAATAAAGTCTATTTTCTTGAAACAACTCCTTTATTATTTTGAATTGCCAAGTTTTTTAAAACACATTGTAATGCATAGCGTAAGCTACATTTAAAAACATCAAAATACACCCACCGTGAACTGTTAAATGAAAAATACAACATAGCCTACAAAAATATGCTGGCAGTTGTGGTGCCGTGACGTTTTGTACTACATAATTATGCACATGCGCAGAATGGATCGTGTACTGACAGTCTGTCTATTATCACTGTCAGTACACTATCTGTTCTACCTGCATGATCTGTTCTGCTCAGTCTACTACAGTTATGTAGTAAAATGTCACGGATTCCCGATTATCTGGCAATCCAAAATAATAAAGGAGTTCTTACAAGAACAATAAGTAGACTTTATTCCACATGTAACGAAAAACGTGCCTTTCTGTCACTGCAACCCTTCAATTTCCTCCATACTCCCCTTTGCGATTCATTGCTGTATGGCATTAGGCCTACTGGTTTGTGTGTTGTTGTTTTTTTTTTATTTAATGCCGCTAAAATTAGTTAACTTTAAGTTGAGTTATTTTGTATTAGTATGAATCTATATAGTCTTTATCTATCTATATAATTTAAATGAGGAAAATAGTCCCTTTAATGGTGTTTACAGAAGACAATAAGGAACATAATAAACAAAGGTGCGCAAGCGTGGAACAGATGGTGCAGTGTCGTAAATAGCCGGAAAAAAAGGATTACACATTTTCTACTACATCATTAATCGCATGCTTGGACAGAGCGTGCAGGTGGAACAGATTGTGTACTGACACATGCTTTTATGCTTCCTGGCCAATTAAATAATCTGCCTATGACATCTCGCCCATCCATTGGACTGATTACACATATTATTCAGAGCCGTCACTTCAAGGTGCACTTCAAGCACAAATCAATGTGGATTCATACTGTACATGGTGTAGGTCTATTTTACCTAGTATAAGTACTCTTAGTATAGTGTATTTAAGTGCACTGATTTATTAAAACAGGAGTGAAAAATGTATCATTGGAACAGTGAAGCTCTGATTCATGGATTTAAACTTTATCTGGCAACCACACTCATTAAAGCTTTGTCTCTTTTTTAACGGAAATAAAAAGGTTTTTGGTCTTATTTCATGAACAAAATTGCATGTTTTTGTTTTGGTTAACTAAATGAACAAGAATTATTCTTATTATATTGCAGTAAAACAATTGCTGTGTATTGTGATACTTCTGGCCTGCCAGACTTGACTAATCATTTCAGGATCTTGGCTGGGTTGTGGCAGTATCACAGAGCAGCTCAAAATAGACACTGAAATTTCCTTTATGTCTTGTTTGTTTCTTTTTTCGTCCTTTGATATTATGTTCATTTCATCATGTTTAAGCTAATTAGATCTTTTGATTTGCTAAAAAGAATAACTGAAACAATTAAAATTGTTTAAAATTGTTAAATTATTTCAGTTTATATGCTTCTAAACCTTTATGCCATTTTCGTAATGTAAAGATATTATCAAGATTTTATAAAAATATAAATGCTGACCTTCTGCGTTTGTGACCAGGGGCTACCAAAGAACCAAAACAGCATAAACCAAAATAAAACTTTTTTATATTATTCATATGCTATAGGTCAAGTGTTCCTAGTTTCCTTTTCAAGCAGGTCTAAAATTTTAGCTATGTGTTTGTAATAAGTCACAAGACTTGTGAGAACCAATGGGCACCAAGTTTGTTTTAACAACAGCAAAAATAGCTTTTGGAGCTTTATTGTCCTAAATCTTTATATAAAACCCTTGTATTGTAAACAACACCATGGATATTTTCCAACAAATGAAAGCAATTCAAATGCTGATTAAGTAACAGATAAAATAATTACCATTCAACAAATCCTTTATTTTTAATTTGACCATCACGTTTCTTTGTTCTATGTCTGTTGCAGACTGAGCCAGAGATTATTGAAGAGACTGATGTTGACCGACTGGCGGGCCGCCATTATTTTGGCTGTGGTCGACAAATCAAAGGTCAATCTGAGACATCAACACTGAGTTCACAGCCTTCCATAGATGAGGTTCGTCAGCAGATGCATCTGCTGCTAGAAGAAGCCTTTAGTCTAGCTTCAGCTGGCCACACCACTTCCAGCAGACACCATCACTCCCACCATCAGCATCCACCACTGGGTCCCTATGGCTTGGGTCCAGTCATCCCGTACTCAGATGTGGTGACCAGTGCACCGGGCACCACGAGTCAAGGGCAGGGAGGCCTACAGTGGGTGCCAGCCTATAGACCAGACCCTTACCAGTGCAGCCTGGCCAAACAGGTACAGTTACAGATCTGATCTATATATATTTGTATGTATAGACATGTAAAAAAAATTTCTTTCCTGCTAAAAGGTTCTACAGTACATGCTAATATGCTTATTTATCAAAAAGGCATTCAGGTTCACTCAGCTTCCTGAAATGGCTCTTGAGTCTTCTCCACCCCCTGTCCCACCAAGAACAGGCCCTCCTCCTGAGTCATCACTGCAACGGTCAGAAAATATCACAGTCTTTTTTATTTTTTTTCTGGCAGTGACCAGTGTAGAGTTCATTCAGCACTTACAGTCTTAAAGGAATATTTTCCCTTATTTACTTAGAATGTCATCTGTCACTCTATATCTATCAATAATATGTCTTGACATACAGTATTATAAATGCTTAGTTTATGACCTGCACTTTGTAGTTTTTGTTTACATTTTACATTTACTTTTTACATTATAAATAAAATATCAATCAGATAACAGAGGCATGCAGTAGATTGTCACGCTGTAACGCTGTCCCTGTCTTTGTGTTTACCTTTTGCCATGTCCACGTGCTCTTGTGTTTGTTTTCATGCCGTTTCCCTCATGTGTTCTGATCATTTGTAACCCCGCCCTTGTCATTAGTGTTTGAAACTCTGCCAGCTGTGTCTTCCAGGTGTCCCTTGTTTTGTCTTTGATTTGTCTTAGTATATTAACCATGCTCTGTCCCGTTTTCCATGTCAGTTGTTAAATGTATGTGGAGTGTTTAGCACCTTTGTCAGCTTCCTTGTTGATTAAATGTTCTTTGGTTTGAATCTTCGTCTCCGTGCCGCTCAGTCAGCTGAGAAGCGAGACCTCTTCGGGACATAGATTGTACACAATACTTCTGAACATTTAAAAAAATGAGAGCCTTCTCTACATAAAAATATTTATAGATGAAGTATAACGCTTTAGAATTTATAGGATTTCATTGTATTAATTTTTTTGTTACTATTTTGAGCTTGACAGCATTGGTAGCCATTTATTTCCATTTTAAGGAAAAGAAAAGACAGAACATTAGGCTCAGCATTTATACAGGAAGTCAAATGGGGTTGGAAAAACGTGGGTGAATACAAAATAAATCATTTTGGGTGAAATATTCCTTTAACAAGAGGACAGAAAGAGTCAAATAAATTTGTCATATTAAGTTTTATTTCAGTGATAAATTCAGAAATGTAGAGTTTTGTACGTGTGGTGAAGTATGCCATGTCATGTTAATTCCTTACTAGTTTTTTACTAGTGAATCAACACTGTTACCTGGTGGTGAACACATGTCAATGCATGTATGAAAAACATTTTCAGGTCATCATCTGATCTTGGTCTGAAGCAACATTGCTCTGAGTCGCCAGTGCCGAGTCAGCATGACAGCGTCCCCTACAAGCCAAAAGGCAGAGCACCACTCCCACCTATCACTACTGAGCCCATTCCCAACCACTCAGGTTAGTGTGAGTTATGTTTGGCTATGTTTTTTCTTTATGATTTGTAGTGCATTAGTAATGCATTATTATTAGCTTAAGTTAGGGAAGTGTAACACTCTTTGATTTACACCTCATCCTAGACCATTGATGGCACATCTAGTATACATTAAAATTGTCATCCGCAATATCTTAGAAATTATTTTACTAAAAAAAAAATTATCTTAGTAATATTTTTCATAATAAGGTGTATAGCATGGGTTGTGCAATTTTGACCAAATATTTTTCCTACTATTTTTTGTGATTTTTTTTTTTTCACAATGTTTTGTTTTGTGTGTGTATATTGGCCTGTTTAATCCTGTCCTAGACAGCAGACTCCCAGAGCTTAAGAGATTGATGTCTGCTAGCTTGAATTGATTCCCAGTGGCATTTACATTTTTGTAAAGGCATTTTTTCTCATCTTATTAGATATTTGCACATCATCTTTATATATATAATGTATTATTATTATATATAATAATAATAAATTAAGTTAGAATAAGACACTACAGTCTATTACAAATAAATTAAAATCAGTATCAACAAAATACAATTTTACTTTGCAAAATCAATGCTAATTCTTTCAGGTATGAAACACCACTGTGCCTCAAAGTTCTACTGTGGAACTGTGGGGAGGGGGGGGGGGGGGCTTTAAAAGTTAACAAAAGGATTTTGAATTCAATACGGAACTTGACTGGAAGCCAATGAAGTTGGTGCAGGATAGGAGTAATGTGGTGAGTAGAAGGAGATCTGATGATGATACGGGCAGCTGTAGTTTATGGAGAGTTTTGTGAGAAAGACCAAAAAGAAGAGAGTTAAAGTAATCCAAGCGAGAAGTGACAAGGCTATGAACAAGAATAGAGGCAGAGTGAGGGGTAAGGGAGGGACGGAGACGGTTGATATTACGGAGGTGGAAGTAGGCAGATCGTGTAATAGTATTAATGTGTGGTTGGAAGGAAAGTTGTTATCGAGGATGACACCCAGACTCTTAACCTGAGAGGAAGGGGAAACAGGACAGTTATCAATTACAAAAGAAAAGTTATGGGATTTGGATAATGTTAATTTAGTTCCAATGAGAAGAACCTCTGTTTTGTCACTGTTCAGTTTGAGATAATATGAGGAAAACCAGATTTTTATTTAAGCCAGTAAGTCAGTAAGGGCAGAGGATGGAAGAGTGATTGTGGGTAAAGTTGAAAAATAAAGCTTTGGTGTCATCTGCATATCAGTGGAATTTGATATTATATTTTAAAAAAATATTGCCAAGGGGAAGGAGATAGATGGTGAAGAGAAGGGGCCCCAGGACAGAGCCCTGAGGCACTCCTGAAGTAACAGGCACAGATTGAGATGAAAAAGATTTGAGCTGGATGAATTGGTAGCGACTAGAGAGATAGGATGTGAACCAGTCAAGGACAGTGTGAGTGATACCAATGGAAGATAATCTATTGAGGAGGATGGTATGAGAAATAGAGTCAAAAGCTGGACTCAGGTCGATAAGTATAAGGATAGTGAGTAAGCAAGAATCGGCTGCCATGAGAAGGTCATTAGTAATTTTTATTAAAGTAGTTCCTGTACTGTGAAGAGGGCGAAAGCCAGACTGGAATTGTTCATATAAGTTGTTATGGGATAAATGAGAGTGGAGTTGTTTGGCTACCAATTTTTCTCAAATTTTGGATATGAAAGGTAAGTTAGAGATAGGACCCAGATTGTTAAAATTGAAAGGATCAGCGCAATTTTTTTTTAAAATTGGGGTTATTACAGCAGTTTTGAAGGAATCAGGAACAATTCCAGAAGAAAGAGAAGAATGAATAATTGCAAAAATAATAGGGAACAGAGATGGGAGGCGAGCTTTGACAAGTGATGTAGGAAAAGGTCGAGCTGGCAGGTGGATGACTTAGAATTAAGAATTAGATCTGATATTTCTAAGGTGGTGGGAAGTTGAAAGGAAGAAAAAGAGTAAATGGATGGAGAGAATTCAGAAATAGTACTGGGAATAGATTGCAAACCAAGATACTGATGGATTGTCTCAGTTTTGTTAATGAATAATGACATCAGAGAATTACAAGAGGCCAATTTACGTAGGTTTTGTCTTTTTGTCGACATGTCTGTTTGAAAACCTGGAATTGTAGCTGTTTGCAGAATTATTTCGCTCTCATGGGCTGTGCCCTGGAATGACTCCAGCGTGGATAAATTTAATGTTTTGAAGTTAATGTGTGACAGTCAGTCACCGCACCAGTTGGGAAGTTTACCATACTTCACAATTACAGATTCTAGCCTGCGTCTAAGAACATATGACCAAAATGTTATATAGTATTTTATGTTTGATTTTATATTTAATTTAATATTTTTTTTATATTTAATTTTATATTTAATTAGCAGGTTCTCTGTAACATAGAAAAAGTAACTTACTTACAGACTGTAAGTCAGAAGCACCAGACTGTCCTTGCAGAGTTGGAATTGCCCCACACACTCTAAAATTTGGGTTGAACTGTTCTGAAACCGTTTTGTAAATACAATGTTATCATTGATTGATTAATTTTTGTCCAACAGGAAACCCCATGACAGCAGTGTACGCCATCCCAGCAGCTCGTCCAGGATACACAGGATATTTCATCTCCACACCACCCTCCTCTTATCACAGCCCATCCTGGATGTCTTACCCCCCTGAACCCGAGGATGTACCTCCTCAGTGGGCCGAATCTGTAAGAATTCAGTTATCACACAGTCAAACCTTTATCATATGTCCAATTCTGCTTCACAAACTGGGTTGCATCCGAAGACCCCAATGTTACAGTGCATGCACCATTAATATAGTTTAATGTGGTGTAAACCTCATGGACTGCAACCAAAGGAAGCAGAACTGGTCTGTCACTTGTGCCTCTATACATTGTTCAGAACTCAGGGGGCATTCTGTCAGATCATGTGACCTGCCCTTGGGCGCAAGACTCGTCTTTTTGGATTGTCCTTCTTATCCCTGTTTGTGTGTGCCTGCATTCACACAGTGTCTTTTTGCAGAACCAGTGTCATTTAGAAACCATTTGCTGAACTGAATTTATCGCTGACGTTGAGTGGAAACAACAAATTCCCAGGGTAGATGAGCTCATTTCTTCAAATGAACACTTTTCTTTTTCTTTCTTTTTTTCCTCTGTCACAAGCAGGGTTGTGTGCCATTCAGAATCGAATTGTGATTACATGTAAAATTCCTAAAAAATGTATATATCCAAACGGTATAGCCATGTTCACATTCTGATATTGGATTTATACTATGATTTACAATTTTTTTTTTTTTTTTTTTTTTATAACCTAGCAAGTAAATTCACATCTGCCACATTTGCCACCAGGCTAACATATCTCACTTTATGTAATTTTTTTGTTTTTACTTAAACATGGGAATCATAGACAACCAGATGAGAATTAGGTCTGAAGTTTTATTGATTCTTATATATAAATTAGCTAATAATTTGATTCAAATATTTTGATAGTTTTGCATTTATTTAAAAGAGATAAGTCTAATAGTTATTAGGGAAGCTGCATTCTACATATCATGGAATAATAAGGCAAGATTATTTGTAAATTTCTCAAGGTTAATGATTAAATTAATTCTATTTTTGTGCAATAAGTTGGACTAATGTTTTGGTCTAACGGGTGTTGTGTGACTGTTGAATTTAGTACAATTTAGTACATAAATGATCTTGTTCAAATTTACATTCAAAAAGGAGTCTCTTTCTAAAATCTTTTTCTGAATTATGCCCAACCCTGGTGACAAGGTGACCCTTGTTCAAAGTGTTTATGATTTCATTATTCATAGTTTAATGAAAATGATTAAATCACACAATTCAAACTTGTTTGAATGGATTTTCACTTCTTTTACTTTGAAGTACAGTATAACCTTAAGCTTTTCGTTTTTCCTTATCGTGAGTGTCGTCCTTGTGCATTTGTCTATTGGTTCCCTTTTTAACTGTTTTTGGTCAGCTGCAGCACAGATCAAGACTCACTAAAAAATAACACCCTAGCTGATTGGTTTTAGCACAGGTCTTGCTGAATGCTACCGGTTTTCTCTTTCAGATGCCCCTACCAGGATACGCAGAGGCCTTTCCTCACCCACATTATCCTCAGGGCAGCCCTCTCCTGTGGCACCACCGCCAGGCCGCTCAGGGTGGTCCGGACAATCCACCCTCCTCCTCCACTGCAGTTTCCCAGCAGAGTCTAGCAGAGCCTGAAGATCAGATCAGCCCTGAAACCCCCCTCAGTAGCCTTTCCACTTCAGCCCTAGTCAAAGCCATCCGTGATGAGGTGGCCAAACTGGCCAAGAAGCAAGCAGACATGTTTGAGTTCCAGGTGTAGAACCTTCCAGTGAATTGATGGACCAGCTGCTCTGACAGTCTGATAGATTTACGACTTCCTTTTAGTGAAACACCTGTGCGCTTTTAATACAGTTTTTGTGTGATTATTTTTGGCCATTGCGCTATAGCATTAACATGTAATTAAGGCTTTTCTTTATTGTATTATAACATTAATATGTATTTAAAGTTTTTTCTTTATTGGGACAATATGGAAATCTACAATTTTATCATTTTAGCTGTGTTGTATTTCAGCGGTTCTCAATTCCCGTTAACCTGATTTTACCAAGTGCAACATGTCCCTGGGTCAACATCTGTAAACTGTTGACCCCGGAACAACATTGCGATTTACCAATCAGATTTTAACAATCGGTTTACAGTTTAGGCTCACAATCAGTGTTTGGTGCTTGTACAGCAGTTTCAGTAATCTATAAGCTATCTAAAACTATAAGCATTACTCATGGGTAGGCTCAGGTGTAATGCTGCGTTCACACCGGACGCGAATGAAGCGTCAAGCGCGAGTGATTTACATGTTAAGTCAATGCAAAGACGCGAATAGACATCCTGCGGCGCGAATTAAGCGGCGTGTTCGACGCGTGATTCGCGTGAAATGCTCAAGTTGAAAAATCTGAACTTTGGCGAAAATGCGCGCCGCGTTAACCAATCAGGAGCTTGCTGTAGTAGTGACGTGAATTCTAGCAAGCGGAGGCAGGATTCCATACTATGGAGGACAAAATCATCTCTGTAAGTGGAGGAGCTGTACGACACATCTTCATAATTTAATAGAAACAGGAAGGAAAAGGAAATAAATGTTGGATTCATGTAACCAAAGTTTGCCTTTTAGATATACACAAAACGAATTTTACCTAATGTCGAACCACCACAGAGACTGGGAGCGCCTTGCCAGAAGCCCCGCCCATGACGCGAATTTCCACGCGCGAATGAAGCGAGTAAACTCAAAATGTTCAAGCGTCCAACTACGCGTGAATAGCGCGATTTATTCGCGCAATTTGCGTCCGGTGTGAATGCAGCATAAAGATATAGTCAAGACTGTATTTTTGCATTAAAATGTTGTTCCAGGGTCAACAAAATATGTTGACCTAGGTACACATCTAACTTGGCAAAATCAGGACGTGCCTCAATTCCAGTCTTGGTGTACCCCACTCTGCATATTTTGCATGTCTCTCTTAATTAACACACCTGAGTCCTATAATCGTTAGAAGTGAGCTCCGTGCATAAACTGTTCCGAGTGACATGGTCCCTACACAGTGCTCCCTACTCCCTGAGCAGGGGAAATCAATGAAAGTTTACTTCACTTCGGAACATTCATATATGAATTTGCACTCCGCTGTGCACATGGATGAGTGTGACATCATATACCTCTGTAAATAAATATAATTTAAATTTATGTTTGCTTCAAACTGGAATCACAGTGGAATATACTAATGTCGACTTCGCAGGGCACTTAAATTCGAATAAAACAAACATTTGATGCAATTACAAAAAAAATCTAAATTAATTTAATTGAATTGAGAAATGCTGTGGTATTTTATGAAATATGGCATGGTAATTAAAAGGATAGTCTACATAAAAATTTTAAATCTGTCATTAATTGCACTGTCATGATTCAAAACTCATAATTTCCATATTCTCCATCCATTGAACGTCCAAACTTATCAAGCTTTGAAAGCACATTTAAGCTTCTTCAGGAATCAAATGAGTATTGTGCATTTGATTAAAATGATGAGAGAATGTTATCTTCATTTGTTTTCCAAAGACAAGCTAAATTCCTGGCTTTGGAACAATGTGAAGGTATACAAATGTAGGCAGATTGGACTGCCTCTTCAAAGTAGAAACAAACTGAACAATTTAAAATAACAGTCATTTCCAAAGCTCAAGAAGGAACATATTGTCACAACTGGGTGCAATTTATAATAAAGTAAAATTCATAATTTGTAAAATTATGAGTAAAATTCAGTAATTTCTCAATTTGTGTCTGCAGTAGTGCTGAGATGTCAAACATTTAAACTACTCATTTGTTAATGGAAGGAGATATTACAAGTTGGACACTTTCCATGTAAACATCTTTGTGAGAGCGTTAGTCAGGGTGAACTAGAACAGTTTAACAGTATATAAGAGTCTTGTTTTCATTCATGTTAAATTAAACATGTCTTCTATTGTACCCTGACTAAGGCCCATGGCAGCAATCCTTTTAACTTTAAAGTGCTTAATCCATTTACATAATAAACAGAAGCAATGTGTTATGGTTTATTAGCTTGAGATATAATAATATACCCTGTACAATTGTTCTGTTAATGGTGCTAATTATAGGTGTACTGCTTCATCGTTGGTGACATGAAATATAAAAGAGCTTTATGATGATCACGTGAATGAGTCACATGTTTTTATAAATTTAATTAATTTATGAGTCAAATAGATCAAAATTCTAAATGATTTGACTGTAAGTTTGACATGCACTTTACTCAAGATTTTAATGGATACATGTTTGAAAAATTACCCAGAAGTTACTGATAATAACATCTCGTTTACGTATGTAACCCTCATTCCCTGAAGGAGGGAACGGAGACATTACGTCATTGACTGACTTCATGCAGTCCCACCTGGGAGACCAATCGACTCTGAACTTTGGAGAAAACGCCAATGAAAATTGCCCAGTGGTTTTTCCATGCCAAGCCACTCCCCCCTACATACGGGTATAAAAGATTGCGGAGTGCAAACCACCATTAGGTTTCTGCTGAGGTACCAATCGGAACCGACTCTCCAGCGCAGTCCGACCTTGTGGCAGGAGGGACATAACGTCTCTGTTCCTCCTTTAGGGAACGAGGGTTACATACATAACCAAGATGTTCCCTTTTAGTCAGTCACTATGACGTTACATCATTGACTGACGTCATGATGTCCAAATGGAAAATGCCACAACCCTGACTGTGTCGCAGAGGAGGACAAAATGCGGACAGGCTGCAGGGACAGCTTGTCAGACAAAGTGGAGATCCCACGCAACCTTTCCAAAACCCCTGAGGGCCAGTTTGTAAGGGGGCCAGGGATGCAAAAAGCAGAGGTGGGGGGCGGAGCACACAGATTTTTTAAGCCTCTGCGAGAAGATCTTACTAGAGTAGGATGAACACGGTTGAATAACCATGGAAGAAAAATGCCAGGACCGAGGAGAGTGAAGGAAACCCTCCATCGGGCACAGATCAAGCTACTCTGCTTAGCTGGAAATGTGGGGCAGAGGAGGAGCCAGATGTAACCAGTTGGAAACACTGGAATATAGCGCTCAGATCCCGAAGCAATGGCGCTGCAAGCTGACTCCCGCAGGACCTCCCAGAATTACCTGATGTAACCCAAACCACGGGAGGCAACAGGATCCATGCAAAGATTGTAGAATCTGGCGAAGGCGTTTGGTGTTACCCAACCCGCAGCTCTGCAGATGTCTGTTAGAGAGACACTGTGCGAGGCCACACTCTGAGTGGAATGGGCTCTCACCCCAAGAGGGTACGGCTCACTCTTGCCTTGGTACGCCAGGGTGATGACATCTACCACCAACCTCTGTTTGTAGACAGCATTCCCCTTCTGCTGACCTCCAAAGCTGACAAAGAGCTGCTTGGAGTTCCTAAAACTCTGGGTGCGTTACACGTAAAGGCACAAGGTGGGGGGGACAATAGGAAGACATTTGAATGATTTACTCATAAACAAGTGTTTTCTGAGTCCGTGTCGCATGAATTTTCTGATTCTCTATCTCCTCATAGATTGTCAGCCTTTAAAGAGAAGTTATCTTTACCAATTATTTAATTTAATGAATGGGTTTTTGTTTTTTGCTTTTTGATTTGATTTTTTTTTTTTTTCGTTAAGTGGTTATTTAAAGCTTTCTATAGATATATTTATCATGTCTTTTTTGCTGAGTTCCGGTTCATTTTTGTGAAGCACTCCTGTTCAAGACGAGAAGGCAGAATGCGCTTGATTTCCATATTTTTTTTAAATCATGTTTACTGTCAGTGCACACAAATAAAAGTAGACCCTTTACAGTTCTGAATGACGTATTACTCTTACTTTTAACAGAGAAAATTAAGGCGAAGGCTATAAAATCCAAGTGCTGGCTGGTGCCTCTATGTCCTGGAGAACGCGCTTTATAGCGTCACTCTCTGCACAAAACATCATGTTGCACATTTATTCTTTTAGTGTTTAACATTATTTTGTTATATGTTTGAACTGTTTTAGCATGCCTATCGAATTTTTAAGGCAAGTCGTGATGATTTGAGAAGGCTAAATTGATCAGCCATACTTTATGATCAGCTCACTGTCTGCCTCTGGCTGCTTGGTACTTATATTTAACGATCAAAAAATGTCTAAATTAGCTTAATTAAAAAAAGGAACAAAATACAATCATTCTGCCATTGCCCTCAAAACTGAGTATAAGACGTTTTGGTAGAAGGGGAAAAAGACGGGCTCGGGCTTGTAATTCGGGTTGGTAATTCGCTCACTGTGTCTCTAGTTTGCATAACTTTTGGCCGGGAAATTTACGCATGCTAAAGCCTTCTCTACACTCTACTAAATGACAAAGATTTCAGCGTTCTAGAATGAATAAAGAAATAACATTTAATTCATTCATCATGTAAAATTATATTAAGTCAATTACATATTCAAACATTGTGAATTCAATTCAGTTTAAATTTAAAAGAATGCATAACTTTGATAAATCAAAATATTACAATCAAGCCAATTCCACAGTTAAGCATTGAGTATTCAATTTCAATTTAAAAGAATGCATACCCGATTAAATCAAGAAATTAAATCAAGCCAATTACATAATTAAACAATGTGTTTTCAATTCAGTTTCAATTAAAAAGAATGCATACCCGACGATCGGAGCACTCCGTCACATAGAATATGTGACGGAGTGGAGGCCATTCTGCTTGCAGAGAAGATCCTGCTTGCAGTGAAAGTCCTCCCTTCCTGTTTTGCTCTTTCGCCTTAAATACTCCAAACTAACACGACCATAAACTTTAAGCACAAAAGACCATTTGCTGGTCAGGTTTTCTGCACCCCCCAGATCTGCAGCTGTTTGGGATGCTTGACCTTATTGCTCTAGGGAGAGGTCACAGTTCTTTATCTGTGACCAATTTTGTGAATAGTTTAAATCTTTTTACCTGTGTTACTGACTGCTGAAAACTTTAGACCAGTGTACCACTCATCTTTTGACCTTTAAATTGACATCAAATATGACAGTGACAGAACAATATCTTCACAAAATATTACACACAATGTATAGTTTTCTTGGAAGACCTTTTTCTTAAGACACAGCTGGTAATTGAGGCAGGGATTACCAGCTGTGAGGGAGGGGGGTCGTAAACGTGAGGGTGGTGTTAGTCTCTGTTGTTTTTGGAGATCTCAGATTGGCTTTTATGGTTATAGGGCTTGCTCTTGGGCTACGAGAGGTTCTCATGGTTTGCCTTCCCATGCCGGGCAGGGCAGGTCAGAACATCTTACACTGACAAGCTGTCGAACACAGGCTAGGCTCGGGCCTGAGCATCTCTGCTCCTGAATCGCCCTGATCTTGCACAGGGTCTGCACAGTACATCAGCCGAACGGCCAGCAACTCGAGGCAATTGATATACCATACCAGTGCAGGGAGATGAAGAGAGGTATGACATGGGCCCTTTTGGGCTCATTGAAGACCAGTCGTGCTGCTGCATTCTGAATCATTTGTAGGGGTTTGATTGTGCACGAGGGAAGACCGGCTAGAAGAGCAATGCAGTAGTCCAGCCTGGAGATTACCAGGGCCTGGATCAGGAGTTGTGAAGCCTTCTCTGTAAGAAAGGGCCTGATCTTTCTAATGTTGTGAAGGGCAAACCTGCAAGATCGGGCAGTTTTAGCGATATGGTCTTTGAATGAGAGGCGGTCATCGAAGATATCTCCAAGATTTCTTGCAGACGTTGATGGGGTAATAGTTAATGTATCCAGATGGATGGTGAAATCATGCTGTAGAGTTGGGGTTGCAGGGAAAACGAGGAGTTCAGTCTGACTGACTGAAGAGGTTGCGACAATCTGGGGGAAAGCCCCAACAGGCTGAGATGCCAAAGCAACATGTCCCTGTGCTAGCACAACTGATCCTTCAAGTGAGCTTATATTAGCCAGTCGTCAAGATGACGGCCTGCCGAACTGGAAGGAATAGCGGATGAAGCTATCCTTCTAATAAAAGAAAACCATGACCTAAGCAAAGCCATTGTCATGCGCTCACGGTGAGGGCATGAACCATCTGCAGAGCCTGTCTCAGCATGACTGAGGCACAGACAGGTATTGTGGCTGTTGTCAGAGGTGAGGAAACTCCCACACCCAGAAGCACACAGTCGAAAGACAGCCTGGAGGGCTGGTTTTAACGACCGGGCAGATGTTTTTGAAATTAGCTTTTTTAGATTGGGACTGCAAAGGGGAGGACTGCCGCAACCAACTTTCGCCCAGTGCAGTCTCTCCGCTAGAAATGCAGGACACTCTGACCGAGAATCTCACCACAGCAAGCAGGTAATCTCCAACTTCTTGACCGATCGGCTCAGAAGTAGAAAGCTAATGCTGGTTTGCACGCCACCATCTTATACAGCCGTATGTGTGGGAGAGTGGTTTTCTCCAAAGATCAGAGTCGACTGGTCTCCCAGGTGGGATCCCATGACGTCAGTCAATGACGTAACATCACAGTGACTGACTGAAAGGAAACTGTAACATCTCAAAGATCCAGTAAATTTTATCGCCAACTTGGTCCACATTATCTTCCCAAATTAAACTATTAACTTTAGCAATTAACTATTCATTAGCTTGAGCATGCTGTTTGTAACATGAAGTGGCTAATGAAAACAGGAGTATTGATGGTTTTTGTGATTTTATTGTATGTAAATTGAGTTTTATAGAATGTATGTATAAACAGTTTGCCCTGAAGGGGCAACAGTAATGCATCATACTCGTATAACCTACAATTTAATAAGTATGTTGTTGTTTTTTGTAAACCTATAATCCATCTCTCCCAAATCTTTCCCAAATGTTTTAAATGTGGTCCATTTTGTTAATGTAAACACTGTAATGTATTTTTATTTGCTTTTATTTATTTATTAAAAAAACATTAAATAATTGTTCAGAGGCAGCTTGAACAATTTTCTTTATATATAGCTAGTACATGACGTAAAAACACAAATGTTAAAAATACTACATAAACAGTGGAAATGTACTTTGAAAGAGGACAGTTGCAGGAGGTTATCATATTCCCAATAAGATCTGATGATCATACTCAAATCCTGTGCAAATGCCAACATTTGTCAGAATGTTTTTTTTCTTCTTCTTTTTTGTGCATATGTTTAAATTAGTTGATATAAGTATTTCAAAACCAGTGCACTGATGTTCATTTTAATTTTGAACCAAATATCTAACAACGCACAATCAAGAAGTGTGTTTGAGCCATTTTCAATGAGACATTTTGCAATAAAAGATAACATAATGAAAAAGCTTGTTGTTTATAGAACTTTTTAAGCAATCTTATTTTGTTCAAGAAAAAAAAGTATTAATGTATTTGTGGCGTGATTGATTGTTTTGAGGTGTGACATTTAGACTGAAATTACGAGCCCGATCTCATGACAATTTATACATATTTTATGAGGTGGCTAATATTCGTAAGACTTCACTTGTATGAAATCATCTGACTTTTGCTAAATTGTATGGATTTGATGCTGTTGCCAATTCGTATATAAACTTGTATGAATGGACTACACATAGCCCAGCCCTAAACCTACCCGTCACTATTTTTTTTTTTAGGACAATAACATACTGGAACACTTATTCTGTGCCATTACACATATGGAAAATGGCAAGAATTCAGCATCAATTGTTTGGTTTTATGAAGGGATCTCTAATCAAAACAGTACTGTGGCTTCACTCCCTTGTACGGTGTACATTTTAGGATGTCCTCAGACATAAAATGAAAATGCGCCTTCCTCAGACTAAAAGGTCTTGACTTAGACTGAAAGGCTTCAGGTCTTGGAAAAAAAGATGTTTGGTGACGGGTCTTATGCAATCAGGCATAGGGGAAATGGACTCTGATAAAAAGGCATCAGACAAAAAGTCAACAGCCGAAACGGATTGTGACATGTACCCTGCCCTGTATGATGTCACACACACGCAGCCCAAGCGGTGGTGAGGATGGCACTATTACTAACTATTACTACACTTGTGAAATGCATGTTATCCTATGCATAAATCTAATTAGGTTTGCATTTAATAAGACTGTTGTAATAAACAATATCAGAAGCAGCTTATCTCCATCTACCATCCTCAACAGTTTCACACCACCACTTTGCTTGGGCCACATGTGTGTGATGTCACACGGGGTGGGGCAAGGCAACAAGTCACACTCCACCTGCATCCGTTGGTCCATTGACAAAGGCATTTTAGGCTACATATACTGATATCAACATGCTTACAGGTGTTTTTTGTGTGTTTGTTTTGATTTTTAGTAATCAGAAACCTGCTTCACAGATGAACCCCGAGGACATTCACTCGAGTCTCTTCAAACTGTTCAGCTCTAGGAGTGCGCTTACCAACATCTGCTGTTCAACTACAAAACAAGATCCATGAATACTGATGTTGTTATTTTTCTTGAATTCATGGATAGAAGCAGCAAACACTTAAATAACAGGTATTTACAGGGTTCACTTGTTTTCAGGATTGACTCAAAGTCTGTTCACATCTCTGTAGTTAGATCAGTGTGCTCAATAATGCATCTTTGACCTTCATTATGTCTGTTTGAATTATACTGTGTTGTAAATAAAAAATAAATCATTTTTAAAAACATTTTTTTCACATTCTTACTTACCTGCCTCAGTTGCTGTCACATTAATGGGCCATTGGGGGAGGGGTCCTTGTCTCTTCAGGTGAGAATCACTGAATATTAACGGCCATTCTCACTCCCTCGCATACAGGCTTTCAGTCTAAAAACTTGTCTTTTAAAATTTAAAACACTATATTGTTTTCTGTGAATAAGTAATTGAAATGATTTTCACATAATTCTGAAGTAAATATTCTAACCTAATATACTGGTTAAAGTCTTATTCAGGACTATTCAGTATGGGTTGTATGACCTTATTTTAGGTAGTTTTATTTTCCCAAAACTTACAAACCTCGCATAATATTTATTTTCTAAAAAATGCAGGACGAACAATAAAACAATAAAAGGTCATCTGGAAGACTGACCCTCTGGGCAGTAAACAAACACCCCCTCGACACAGGCATCCACTTTACGTCCCTCACATTCTTCTCCTCTCATGCCTTCATGGAAAATCACTAAAACTCAAAGTGTCATATTTTGTGAAGATATTGTTTTACACTATCATATTTGATGTCAATTTGAGTGAAACGAAGGTTTAAAGTTCTCAGACGTCATTTATATCGACAAAAAGATTTAAACTATTCACAAAATTGGTCACAGATAAAGAGCTGAGACCTCCCCCTGGAGTAATAAGATCGAGCATTCCAAACAGCTGCACATCCAGGGCTGTAGAAAGATCTAAAAACAGAAGGTATTTTGTGTAAAGGGTGTGGGGGGTTTTGGGTCTGGTATATAATGAATGAGTTAAAACATTGCAGGAGGAATTTTCTGTAAAGCAGACTAACCTCCACACTGCCACATCTTCCATGTGGCAGCGTGTTCCTCTGTCAGGTATGAATCCCTTTAAATTGAAATTGAATTCTCTTTGTTTAACTATGTAATTGGCTTGATATAATTTACTGATTTATCAAAGTTATGCATTCTTTTAAATTGAAACTGAATTGAAAACACATTGTTCAATTATGTAACTGGCTTAACATAATTTCTTGACTTACCTATATGATGCATTCTGCTAAATTAGAATTGAATTCATGCTGTTTGATTATGCAATTGATTTGATATAATTTTACCTGATGAATAAATTATTCTTGATTCATTTTAGAGTGCTGAACTCATTTGCGACCAGTAGATTGTGAGAGACGTTTTAGTGCGCATAAGTATTATGGCTAGGATAAGACAAACTAGAGGCATGAGGAGATGGAGCAGTTTGCACTCTCTTGCAGAGACCTCTCGATTTCTGCTATTGCTGGAGTTAACACGTTGATATTGATAAGACTAAATAAAACAATCTTTTCGTAACAAGCAAGCAGTAGACGGCTAACAAAAAGATATTAGTCTAAAACCTACAACCTCTGAGTAACTACCAGACCTAGCGAGCTTATGTAATGAGATGGTGGACCGGCCGACACCAAAACTCTGACGACTCAAAGTCCCACGAGGAAAGGGTAAATGAAGTAATCAATAATCAAGTCTCTAAATTAACATAACTAAATTCAAACACCTTTAACTTTAAGTATTATATAAGTTTAGTATTGTAATCTAAAATGTAATAATAACTTAAAAGTAATCTAAATTTAATATCAGATAAATAACTTAAAAATGGAGTCAGATTAAAACGAGGTAGAACCTAAAACTAAAGTTAGAAAGCTTAAAAACCGAGGAGCATATGCGGCCTTTTCCACAGAAGCACTGGACAGTGAGACATGCATCCAGGCGACCAAAATGGGCGGATCTTTCAGTAGCACATTATTCTGTTGAATACAAAAAAATATATATGTTGGTCAATAGTATGTTATAAATAGCTGAAATAACCACAAATATTGGAGCATGTCAAAACATCTCAGTGTCCCCAAAATCACCCCAGACTCCAGAGGGTTAAATATTTAAGGGTTAAAGGGTTGTCATTTATCTCTTGTTCGACTCCACTGATTCCGACAAACCACCGGACGTAACAGAATCACTGACCAATACAGCATTATGAAGTGGGCAGAGGACCAACTGTTTGAGCTTCATCAAGGAGAAAAGCCATTGGAGCAATATTTGGAGGAAGTATTGAGCCTTTTCCATCTGGTGAGATGCAGTGAGTCCTCTATTAATCTCTTGTTTTGGATGGGACTCAACGATGATTTGTTTTGTTTAATTCTTCTTGACAATTGTCAGAAATCCATAGTTGAGTTTCTAAATCTAGTTCTTGAGCTAAATTATTACGAGTTTTATGTTGACTTAGAAAATTCCCATTCAAGTTCCATCCAAGAGCAGAGAGACCCTGCACCTCACCACGAGCCAAACTCCACCATCTACTGCTCCAATGTGCTCGTTCTCCCTCAGGGGCGGAGTGGGGCACTAAAATCCACTCGGAAAATTCTGACCGCACCGGCCCAACCCCTTCCAATATCGTAACAACTGGCCCCTACATCGCATTACAATGAGTGACTTTAATTGCAGGAGCATAGACAGAATAAACCAATAGGAGGCAGCGCTATCTTCTGCCTATTAATTAATAAAAAAAGTATATGCACTTTAAGTGGCTCCCCTACATGACATCCCCTACTCTCCATGACGGTAATAGTTTCACTTTTATATAACAGGGCTGCAAATGAACCAAACCCACCCAAACTAACTTAACATCACTAATACAATAACTAATACAAACCCCCAACTTGCTTAAATCTTGCTTTAAATGAGACAAAAATAAGTAAACTCTAAAAGAAATACCCATAATGCACCCAGCGCCGACTGCACCCGTCGTTAAATCTACTAAACGTTAATAACATTACTTGACCTGCAATTGTTTCGTTGGATGAATATATTCCCCATTCCCAAGAGGTGTGGGGGAGGGGAGTATTTAGACGCTATTTGCAGAGACTTTAGTGACATCATTGATTCTATTAAGTTCAGGGGCTGGTGGCGTTCGCCTAGCGGCCGCTCAATTTGTGATCCCCTGTGTAAATCCTTCGGCCGGCCCACCAGGAAAAGTCCTGACCATCCCGATTGCCACTCCGTCCCTGCTCCGTCCTTTTTGTTTTCATGTGTCCTTGTTTTGGTTTGATGTCCATGAGCTTTTCCTTATTTGGTCCTTTCTGTTTAATGTGATTATTAGTCAATTAGTTTCCTCCTGTGTTTTCCCAGCTGTCTTCTGTTTTGTCTAAGTTCCATGTGCTTTTTTTTACCCTGTCTTTTTGAGTTGAGTATGTCCGTGATTAATGTTGATTAATGTTGTGAATGTCTTACGTTGGTTGTTTTTATTAAAGAAAGCCTTTGTTATTTATCTCTTGTTCTACTCCACTGATTCCGACAAACCACCAGACGTAACAGTCCCTTCCCCCATCCTCGTTCTTATCCCCATCCCACATCCCCTGCATATTCTATGCCCATGGCAGTTACTCACACTAGAGTTGAGACATTACTGTCAGATACAATAATCAGCACAATGTTGTATCTTAGTTCCAGTCTTTTTGAAAATCTCACATCGAACGATGTCTCGTTTGTAAAAAAAAATCGAGGTCAATAAAGGATCAAGTTTTTACTGGAATGGTCTGGATCTTCATTAAGAACACATTCTCACTCACATTTTGATGCTTGGTCAAGACCTGTTTGCACCACTTTTTGACGATCAAGGTACCCATTTTTAGTCACTTTTTGATGCAAAGGGTCCTCAGTTGTTTGGCTCAATGTAATGTTTTCATGCATATATAAATTTAGCTTAGAATTTTGTACTTTTTTTTTGAGCACTGAACTCCACCCCTACCCTAAACCTACCCTCCTCGGAACATTGAAACACACACAGGCAAATACAGTCACAGGGATTTATTGCACAAACTAATCATTCACAAGCAGTATAAATACATTACAGACAAGTCATGTCACATTCCAAGTCTTCTGAAGCCAAGTCTTTACATAAGGTTTTAATCACTAAAAATGATCCCACTCCATTAACACGCTCACGTCTCATTCAGAAAACATACTCCCATCCAGTAGAATGGTGCAATTGGTCACGATATACACAAGAGCCAATAGTCTCTACACAGAGACACAATCAGACATTTAACGTTAACAATCGACAAAGACCTAAAGACAGGGAGTGATATAAATACACAGACTAATCAGATAGACAATACAGGACACCTGTGAACACGGCTGGACAGGAGTGAAACACTAATGAGGAGGTGGGGTCACAAATAAGGAGCACGAGAAAACTGACAGGTAAATAAACATACAGAACACATGGACTAGAAATATAAACACAGAACCGTAATGGGTCTACATTAATTTAGAAAAATGCTTGGAGCATTTTTGTTCATTAAATAAAAGTTTTTGTTTTTTTAAAAAGTAACGACAAAGTGGCCAGCGGCAGACAGTGCTGTTCATAAACTATGTTTGATCAATTTAACCTTTTCAAATCATCACAACATTTCAAGCATATAACAATGTTTAAACATTAAAGCACCTCCAGTGGAAACTAAATGGATGACGCCGTCATATTATTCAGAGTATTACATAATTCAGAACCGTAAAGGGTCTACATTTATTTGGGTGCACTGACAGTATCTTGAACAGGAGCGCTTCACAAAAATTGTGCATCCTCTGTTGAAAAGAGTAAAACAAGCAATGCAAATACATTATTTTAGCTATGGAAATTTAAACATGTTAATAACGAGCTTTGCGACAACTGTATGTTTTATACATTAGGAAACCATGAAATAAAAAAAAAATAAAAATAAAAAAACACAGGGACATACGTCTGGGGTAACTGTCATTGCTTCATGAGAGTAAAGTAGTAAAAGCTTAGAGTAAACTGTCCTTCATGGAAATATTACATAGGACATGTTAGTTTGACCATTTCACTGTCCAATTTAACTATTAAGTGCTATAACAATAACATGTATTTGTCATATGCACCTACATAATGGAGGGAAGCTTTTTTTTATCTGAAAATGAAGCTAAATAACCATATCTTGAATTCAATCATAGCATTCCTGCTGAATGATTCAAGTACTTGCATTTTCATGGAAGGGGACATTACTTCCATAACCCATTAATGATTGTATAAAAATCAACTGAGAATTGTATAACAGAACTTTTGGTGGCATACCTGTTCTTTGCTCCTGGAAGGGTGACAGTCCAGCTGTTTATTAAAGCCTTCAAGAAGTGTTGATCTCTCAGTGAGGGGGATCGTCCTCCCTCAACGAGGCTGGCTCCACTGACCCCTCGGATTCAGAGCTGCTGTCTAGATCCACTTACACATCAATCCTTACCCATCGGCGTCTCCTCATTCTTTGGTACTTAGAGGACATGTTTAGCAAATCTGAAATTACAAAATATTTTAAAGCAGTTACTGACAACATCCATGTATCATTTCATTTACAGACTTCAGCACATGTTATTCTTGAGCTCTTACTACAAGACAAGCGGGGTTCGTAACCATAAATCCAGAGCAGGGGAAAAACACAGGAATGCAGAGAAACAATGAACGCTTACAAGGGCAGGTAATCCATACACAATGATCAGCGATAATACAGAGACAAACTGGGGTTTAAATGCACCTGATAATTACACTGTGGGGTGGAGACAGGAATGAAACACTAAGGCAACAAACAAGATTGGCGGAGACAGGAATGTGCAACAATTTGTAACACAGAATATATCCTAAAAATGCATTCCGATATGTTGTTAAATGTCTACAATTCTCTGTGGTTGTGTGTAAAGTTGTTACTTTGACTTTTAGCTGCGTGTAGTTCAATATATACCCTGTTGTGATTCGGTTGTGACAGGATGTCCAGCAGGTGACGTCTTTTACACGTGCATTTATAGTCATCAGGTAATTGATGAGTTGTGAAGTAGTTTGACGTTGTGATAAGACGACCACTTTCTTTACACGTCTAGTCAAGACCCATAAAAAAGCAAGCAGATCAATCTTTATTTAAAAAATATATAAAAACATGACGTTTGTATTTACACCTTGGTTCATGTCAAATTATATTTGTTACGATCAAGCTGGAGTTGCCAGCCAAGCTCACTGGTTGGCACTCCAGCGTCAGACTTACTCTGTGTTTTGTGTCTGTTGTCATTCATGGACTCGTGTCAATGAACTCTTGTCTCTGCCCCCTGTGTCACATCCGCACAATCACCTGACCCAGAAACAGTCACCAGCGCACCGCAACCAGTCACTCCGGCACCTGACCTACCTACCCGATCACAATCACCTGAATTCTGAACTCCTGTCCCCAATCACTCACACTCCTTATATGCTCAGCTCAGACCAACATGCGTTGGCTGAGCTCAAGGTCCTTACCTGATGTGCTTCACTTACCAGCAATCTCCTGATCTGCCTAACTTCTCTGCCTGTCTGAGTTTGCCTCTCTAAACCTAAACCAGATCGCTACATCAAAAAGACTGAGTATAACTCTTGAGCCTGTGACTTTATGATTTCGCTAAAAGACTTTGTGTGAAGCATTTGTAACTTACCTCAGTTTACTTACCTGCAAAAAGCTACTTACCAGTGTTGTTCTCCTACAATCCTGTTTGATGAATCTGAGCTTTTGATTTACTTTACCTGTAATGCTTACGTGAGTTTATCACCCACTCCACTCCTGTTAAAGACTTCTGCTTGTTGCTAAATAAATATACTTACCTTTTACCTTACCTCTCTTGTCTGTCTGGTGACTGAGTGTGACAGAAGCTCAGCCCAATAACGGAAGACAAAAACTTTGCAATGGAGTCGGAGGAAGGAGCCGAAGCCCCAGATCCATATCTGGCTTTTATGCAGGTATTGAATGAAGTTCGCTCGAAGCCCACACTTACCAGTCCAGTTTCACATCCGGCATCCTTCTCCGCTGATAGTGTGTCTTGTAATGGTTCCTCTTTGTCTTTGGCCAACCAAGCACCACGCTCACTGTTCCTGAAGAATTGCTTCAACTACGACAGGGGAAAAGGCCGGTGCATGAATATATATTGCATTTCCGCACGTTGGCTCAATCTAGTGGATGGAATGAATCAGCTCTTCTGGCAGTATTTCAACGAGGTCTTAACTCATCTGTAAAATTGCAAATGGCCATTTACGAGGACAATGTGGGATCAGATGCATTCTTAAAGAGAGCTCTTACCGTTGCCCAGCATTTAACAGTTTGTGAAACTCCAAAAACTGTGGAAACAAGTAGAGAAGAACCGATGCAAATGGATGCCTATCACCTCACCTCTCACGAACGTACACGCCGCCTACGGGGTGGTCTTTGCCTGTACTGTGGAGACCCCGCCCATCGACTCCTGCAGTGTCCTGTTCGTCCACCAAGATCTGCAGTGAGTGTGGGTCACATTACTTAGAAATCCAATAACATTCCTCTAATGGATGCAATGATTGTTTTTAACACTTACCTTTTACCTGTACAAGCACTCGTTGACTCAGGAGCCGCAGGAAATTTAATGTCATCTCGCCTAGAAGCCTTGAACATTCCGAAGTCAAGAATGTCACCTCTTATCGCATCACTACTATACAAGGAAAAGCCTTGGACACTCGACCCATCACACACTGTACGCCTGCCTTGACGCTTCGCATTGGCTGCTTACACGAAGAGACAGTCCCATTCTTAATTCTACCTGAAGCTACGGTAGATTTGTTATTAGGAAGACCCTGGCTGGAAATTCATAATCCTAAAATCCGCTGGAGCTCGGGTGAGGTGCTGAAATGGAGTGATTCCTGTTTTATATAAATAAAAGTGACTTTTAATCTTTATCATCTTATCCGCAGAAAAACATTCCCTGTCTGTAAACTTCCATTGAAAGTCCTGAAGTCAATATGAAATCTCCCATTCCTCCTGAATATGAGAATTATACTGACGTCTTCAGTAAGCATGCTGCCACCAAGTTACCACCTCATCGCCCATGGGATTGCGCAATCAACCTGGTACCCAATGCTGTCCTACCCTAAGGTGCTGTATACCCACTATCTATTCCTGAACAGAAAGCCATGAATGACTATGTCGAGGAAACTCTGAAACAAGGGTTTATCCGTCCTTCAACTTCACCAGCAGCCTCGAGTTTCTTTTTTGTCGCAAAAAAGGATGGCGGACTTCCTCCTTATATAGATTATCGTACTCTGAACAAGAGCACTGTAAAATTTGCCTATGCCCTTCCTGTAATACCATCCACACTCGAGGAACTCAGGCAGGCATCAGTTTACAGCAAATTGGATTTGCGCAGTGCCTATAATTTAATCAGAATAAAAAAGGCAATGAATGGAAGACTGCTTTTGTGACCCCTAGCGGTCACTAAGAATACTGCATGATGCCCTATGCCAACTCACCCTCAGTGTTCCAGGATTTCATGAATGAGATCTTCAGGGACATGCTACATCGGTTTGTAATCAAATATATTGACGGCATTTTAATCTACTCCCCTGATTTCACCTCTCACGTCTCCAATGTCCGCCAGGTCCTCCAACGCCTCTGAGGACACCAGCTCCTCTTGAAAGGAGAAAAATGTGAGTTCCATCTTCCTAGAGTCCATTTCTTAGGATATATCATTTCCCCTGTGGGTATTGAGATGGATCCTAAAAAAAGTATCAGCAGTAGCAGAATGGAACAACCCAACTACAGTAAAGGAACTTCAACAGTTCCTTGGCTTTGCCAACTTTTATCAACGCTTCATTGCTGGTTATAGTCAGATCTCCTCTGTACTCCCCTCTCTCTCTTGAAGGGCGCCAAGAACAAGATCTCCTGGAGTCCCGTGGCACAAGAAGCATTCGATAAACTTAAGAAGGCTTTCTGCACTGCACCAGTACTTCATCATCGAACCCTGAAGTTCAATTCATTGTGGAGGTTGATGCGGCCACTACGTGGAAGCCGCTCTGTCTCAGAGACACGGTAAAACTAATACTCTTCATCCATGTGCCTTTTTCTTGAAAAAATTGTCTCCCACAGAGCAGAACTACGATGTGGGAAATCATGAACTGCTGGCGATCAAACTGGCGCTTGAAGAGTGGCGGCACTGGTTGGAGTGAGTAAATACACCGTTTCTAGTGATCACAGATCATAAGAACCCCCAGTACCTAAGAGAAGCAAAACGTCTCAATCCACGACAAGCACGGTGGGCTTTGTTTTTCACTCGTTTTAACTTCTCCATCACTTACAGGCCTGGAACTATGAACATTAAAGGGATAGTTCACCCAAAAATGAAAGTTTGTGAAAGAATGTTTATTAGCTTACCCCCAGGGCATCCAAGATGTAGGTGACTTTGTTTCCTCAGCAGAACACAAACGAAGATTTT
>JAUMHQ010000250.1:122156-134644 GCA_032361165.1 Enteromius paludinosus | reverse complement strand
TGCCTTTCAGCTCGACTGTGATCTTTCTTGCAAGAAATAAATATTTTATAAAATGCAATTGCTCAATTTGTTTTCTTAATCGAGAGCCTCCAAATTTTTGCCACGACAGTTCATAAATGATCAGCACAAATAGGAATTATAACAATTGGTAAATCTGATAAATTCATCCAAATTAAATAAATAGCTTTATATATTTAAAAAAAATACAAAATGTATCAAAAATACACAGATACATTTGGTGCCAAAAGAGCCACTTAATGTACGTGCATACTGTACACATATAGTAAGATTGCAGAATCTGAAACTTTAGAATTTGGCAATATTTCCCAGCGGCAGCTCACACTATCTTCGATCACAAGCAACTGATTTTGTCCAGGAATCATAAAATTAAGTAATACACATAAATGAATAATGAATGGATTACCTACCGCATTCCTCATTATTGCTCTTTCAAATTCCACTCCGTGTGTGCGTGCGCGCAGCCATGTAGCCTAGTAACGAACGTACCGGCAAGCTGGCACATCGTATGCTTGCGCCTCAACTATTAATTGTATATACAAGTTATAATTATCTCTTACTTTCAGCGTGAGAAATACAAGGTGTGGCGTGAGACCATGTGAACTGGCTGAAATGCGTGTGTCTCACGGTGAATGCGTGACACCTGAGAGCCCTGCTTTAAAACGCTAGTTGGTGCTCCAGTATAATCGGTCCGCCGAAACTCATCCAGTGAGAAATGTTCCGCGGTGCAAAAATAAGTGCGATTAAAATGTGTTTTAAAATTTCACGCATAATTTTTGTTAAATTAATCAATCTAAATTAACGCATTAAAGTCCCGGCCCTAATCGTCATATAAATAGGAATTAAAAATTGGAATGAATTTGACAATGTCTTATGGTCTTATTGTCGTATCAGTAAGGTTATTCGAACAGCAGCAATTTGTGGTGTATTTATACATATTCCCCCAGTTTCACAGACAAGGCTTAAGTTAGTCCTAGACTAAAGTGCATGTTTGAGCTGTCTCAGATGAAAATATCTTGCTCTGACATATCTTAAAACATGTCATTGTTCTGTGTTAAGATGCTCACCTGTAATATTTTCTTATAAGGCATTTTTGTAAAAGTTGCTAAAATATCTTAATTTAACTAATGCCTAGTCCTGGCTTAAGCTAAGCCCTGTTTGTGAAACCGGGCCATTATCTTCAGAGCAAAGGGCAATGCAAATGAATACATCACACACTACACTGATGCATCATGACTTCACAGGAAGAGGGAAATATACCAGTCATTTCACAACACAAATAATAATCCAATATCTAATGTGATTCAAACATTTGGGCTCAGACTTTTTAAGTCTTTTTGCTCAAGGCTTAATTTATTAGAATTAAAAAAATATTACCTGTTTATTTAAAAGTAAATATATAAAGATTACTATGTATATATATATATATATATGTATGTATTTATTTAAGCAGGATGGAAATGAACATTAATGGGTATTCGTGCTGTTAGTTTCACACTTACTTTCACCAGGTCTATCACAACGAACGATTCCTCCAGCGGGACCCTGCCACTGCCCAGCAGAGCTGACAGAGTCCACTTCAGAGGTCGAACTAACAAGAGCCCAACACCCCACGACAACCAGCCCGAGTCTACGTTAGCAGCAAAGTCTGATTCCTTCTGCACCTTCCCGCTTCTACAAGAACAATACAACAGATGCTAGAAATCCATGTACCGATTACACTCTCTGTGACTTTGTACTTGAGGTGAGGGTGACTAACCTAATCATGCTCTGGAGAACCGTACTCAAGCCCAGAGGAACAGAGCCCTTCCTCCTGAAGCTCTCATTCAGCTCCTGCAGATTGACACACACACATCCGCGCAGCCGGCACTGATCAATGATCAGAGGGCTCCAGAAGTCTATCTTCCCATCCCAGTCCGTGCAGTCAACATCTCGGTTCTCTTTGAAGGCAGAGAACAAGAAAGCCATTCGCTCGTCATCCTCCCAGTCCGATGGGAAGCACGCACCCCTCTTCTCCACTGAAACCGACATTGTGCTGTGAATGAAAAAGTTTGAGCGATTACTTTCCCAGCGTAAAAGTAGTATAGCATACTTATTATGGAAATAGACTGAGCATATTGTTTTTAGACACTTAACTGCATGTTATTTGCATTTACATTAAAAGCAATAAATGTTTTTGTTCACTTAAGTAGAACATTTGGTTACACTTTTTTTAAGGTATCCATGTAAAATGTACTTAATATTTATTAAATAATAATTAATTAAGCATAATTACATGCAAGTAGCCCTAAGCAAACCTATGTATGTATGTATAAATGCACTTTTAAAATGTGTGCTAATTAAGTTTTAAGTGATATATTATCTTTAATTATTTGACTCATTTGAAAGTATACTTTGAAGATTTTTAGTACAGTACAACTGTACATACAATACATTTAAGTGGCATGTATACATTAAGTGTAGCTGACAAATGATATGGATTTCTTTTATTATCTTTTGAAATTAACTGTTCGCTATTTTATTCGCTCCGCCAGATGAAGCTCAACAGCACAAATATTACATATCTCGAACATGAGCGTATTAAATTAGAAAAATGTATCGTTTTTAGAAAATAAATAAAAGTGCTGAATCATAACACACCATGTAAAACACGGCTGTCACTTCACGTGAAGCACCTTATAGCAGTCTAACTAGGAGTATGCCTGTATTTTCAGGTAACGTTAGTCAGTAGAGAAGCAGTGAATTAGACCTAACGTTACATTACAGCATTTCACATGAATGTTACTCGAGGAATCACGGTCAGCTTTGCTGGCAACTGCACAGAGACAAAGATCACACATAGCCAAATACCTCCATGTAACGAGCCTCTCAACGCTGTATGTCAAAATCTAGTAAGCTGCACAGCTTTGGTGTCTGATATCTAGATAGGAAGCTCATTAGGCTTAGCTCATTAGACCAGAGAACTGGTTCTCCAGTCTCAGATGTGCTTTAAGATTTAAGCTCAGACCTCAAGTTCAAGCAGCTGGATAAAGCTCTCCGCTAAGATCGCCTCAGTGTTTGTCGAGACATCCATCGGCGGGAACCCTCATGCTGCTGAAATCATCGGCGGTGGACAGAGAAACGCGATAAGCTCCGTTTTACCGTTTAATTGTTTGCTAAAATGACAGCAGCTCACCCGGAAGACAACAACACTGCTCTTTTCCCTCTGCTCGTCATGATAACACCGCCGAAGACGACTCACTTCCCCCTCGCGGCGGAGTCCCGCTACTACACTTCCAATCAAATGTCGACTTTACTTCCTAAAAACAAGTGTGCTTAATTTTAATGGATATTCACTTGTAGCTTACTTCAAATTTTTTATGTATATGTGAAAAAAATAGTATTCGCATATGAGTGTAATTTTCCCCTATATTTGATATACTTCAGGTCATTCTTTTATGGATTAAAATGATTTCCATATCGGTTACTATATCAATTGTCACTCTTTAAGGTATGTTGGTTTTACTATACATTTTCTTTAATTTTTTGTGTAGTCTAAATGTTACACTCATATATGCACAAAGGGCAAACATCTTTTTTTAGTTGTTAAAAAAACCTGAATATAGCTGTGATATAACTATATATATATATACACTGTATGAAAATTGCACTCTAAGATCCTGGAAGTATGCATAATACTGTATGAGTATGTATAAATATGTATAATAAATATTTGTGTGTACTAGGCTAATGAACCCTCTCTCCTTTAACTCTTTTTTTTCTCCTCTTTTTCCTTTTTTCTTCATGTTGACGCATGTGAAATTACCTTTATAGAGTGGAGAAGGCTTTGTGCATGCAATTTGTTGACAATAAAGCATTATACAAAATGACTACAAATTAGTTTGATACATGACTTAGTCTAAAAGTGTTCAAATTGTTTGATAGTAGCCTACAACATTTTTGTTGCATTTTATGTCAAACTATAATAAAAGACATAATAATAATGTAATAATGGCAAACTAAACATCTCACTTTAATTTCCTTGTAAATCACTTTTAGAAAATATGATAGGCTATATTGTTCTGTTTTATAGAAATGCACTTATTTTGTCATGATGACTATACGAAGACTTTAGGCAACACTTAACAGCCTATTAACAACATAGGCTTAAGGTTAATTGCATGTAGGCTAATTTGTAGTTATGTGTAACAACAGTGATCGGTTTAGCTGTGTCAAAAAGCACCTGTTTAACTGCATTTAAGCAAATTAAAACTAGGATTTATTTTCATTTAATTTTAAATAACATGCAAAAAATGTGCTCAAAACATCACATTCGGTTCAGGCTAAACATTATTTTAATTATTTATTTTTCCCACTGTAAGTTGGCCTAAAGAATGCTAATATTTAGCCATTGTTCACAAGGATCTTAAAGTTTCTGCACTAATGTTTTTTATAATAATATTGTTTTATGTTTATCATCAAAAATTATCCAGCAGGAACAATGTTGCATTTTAATAAGGAAGCTTTGTTTTATATTTGTTTATATTTTTTGAATACTTACATGTTTAATTTATATATCTTTAGTTAAATAAAAATTTGATTATTAATTAAGTAAAATAGCCCAATAAAGGCTAAATAAATATTTATTACTGCAGTTTTAAGAAAGAAAGATATAAGATGACCTTTTTTAAGGCATATTTTGTCACAAAATAAAGTTGAAATATTTTTTAATAGTTCATAAACACCACAGAAAATGTAAAATAATACATCCATAAATAATTCTGCAGCAGTGCACGTGCTAAAATAAATCTTCTTCCTCAGCTGACTTTACGTTCTG
Organism: Enteromius paludinosus; assembly: GCA_032361165.1. Lineage (NCBI taxonomy): Eukaryota > Metazoa > Chordata > Actinopteri > Cypriniformes > Cyprinidae > Enteromius > Enteromius paludinosus. Next base: position 129,810 of record JAUMHQ010000250.1, on the reverse strand, counting down.
TTCTGAAGCTGGGGATCGTTCTTGAGATCTTTTGCCAGAATCAGGTTCTTCTGCAGGAGGCTCGATCTTTGGAAGTCTTACATGTTGTCTTGCACTGGCTTGAAAGCTTTCACATTTCTTTATCCTCCTTTTCTCTTGCTCTGCTATACGTTTGAGGTCTTCGATCGATTCATCTTCGCTGTCATTCTCCACCCATGGAGTCAGAGACAACCGCTCCTCACACTCCCTCCTTCTGAGAAGCGGTTGGCTCTGAGGGATCATTTCTGGAAGAGGTAACGTTATTAAGGCTTTCTCATCATCTTCTTCACGCTTCAGCTTCAGCTTAACTTGGGTCCCGATGCAGAAGAGTCTGTCTGGACGGTTCCACTGCTTTCTAGAATCGGGACTCGCCGACGATTTGATTGGTGGACGAGGAGCGCGTTTTCCTGACATCTTCTAGACCCTGAATTACCATCTAAATCGGAAAGCCAGTTCGAACCACTAGCGAGATCAGATTTGAACCGCAGACCAATCAAGTGCGGCTTTAAAAGTAAACAAGGCAAAAGTTCCGCTCCTTGATTCTGATTGGACGAGACGCGTTCGAAGCTTTTGTCAATAGGTGCTTATACAATGCGAATATATATTTGCCATATCGCCTAATCTTCATTTTCATCATTCATGCTTTGTTTGAATATCAGATATTTCATATAATTATTACATACATGAACTTTTTAAAGAAAAAACAGGCAGCGCACAACGTGCTTGTCGTCACATAATCTGACCAATGAGAATAAAGTGTGTCGTCATCAAGGCTTTTTTTTTTTACTTTATTTTCAATTTACAATATGTCAGATACACTTGAACTGAAAATTTACATCAATAACTCGTTTGAGGAAAAAAAAGAGCACGAGCGTGCATTTACAACAGTACCAACTCACACCAAATCACAAAAATAAAAAAAAAATAAATAAAAAAATACAATAAATATACATAGAAATAAACTTTTTATACAGGGGCTGACAAAACCATTTTAGATACCTTTTTTGACAGACCATCCATATATATTATCACTTGAATTTTGTTGAACAAAGAGTTGTTGATCCCAATTTTTAACCATCGATAAACATCCTTCCGAAACCTCACTGTGACTGAACAAGAGAAAAAAAAGGTGTTCAACTGTTTCGTTTTCTGTCATACAAAAAACACAGGGGTTAACTTCAATTAATAATTGAACCTTTTCCTTAGGGTTTCAGAAGCAGGATAAATATTATTTATTCATTTATGGATTTCTTTTACCTTGGGTGAAATTGGCCATTTAAGATAGCTACAAAAAGTCTTTGTTAATGTAACTTGATTATATTTTGGTATGTGGAACCATATGGAATTTGGTTGTGTCAAAAAAGCTTTAACCCAGTTTAACTTTAATACACCTATCATGGATTCAAAGTCAGCAGCTTTCAGCCCAACATGTTTATGGTCTTTAACCATCACAGATATTCAAACTGATATTATATCTAGGGCTTTTCGAATTAAAGATTTATCTTTCAAAAAGATGACTGTGTCATCTGCAAATTGACTTATTCGATATTCGTATTTGAAAATGGTGATTCCTTTCATTTGAAGGTGATTTACGATTAGATATGTTAGCATTTGCGTACATAAAATAAATAGTTTTGGTGAGATAGGACAACCTTGTCTAATACCACACGAAATCTTGATTTTTGGTGTCATTCCAGGGTTGAGGGAGATGTAACCATAGATATCATTGTAAAACATTTTGATGATTTTGCAGAACTCTTCTCCAAATCCGAATTTTTTTGAGTACCGTAAACATGAAATCATGTTCCACAGTGTGGAAAGCTTTGAAGAAATCTATGAATAAAAGAAGACTATCTGATTGAATGAATGCTTGGTAGTCAATCATATCTAGAATCAGTCGAATATGATTGTGAATATATCTTTCTTTTATAAAAGCTGATTGATACTCTTCGATAAGTTTTCCAATTACATGCTTTAAGCAATTTGCATAAACTATAGCAAGAAGTTTATAATCGCTGCATAGTAAAGTTATTGGTCTCCAGTTGTCTAGCATCAACAAATCTTTTTGAGGTTTTGGTAATCAATCCTGTCTTCATAGTAGGGGACAAACATCCTTAATACATTCTAAAAAAGCTTTATATAGTAAATATTTGATATCTGCCCAAAAGTGCTTTAATAATTCAGATGTTAACCCATATATTCCTGGGGATTTACCGTTTTTCATTTGTTTTAATGCAGTTTCAATTTCTATTATATTATTATAGTTTTTCTTCAAGCATGTGTTTGTCTTCTACATCCAGTTTTTTAATGTTTTCAGCAATTTTTTCAAAGAAAAATTTAGATTTATATAGTGTCGCAGGCGGAAGAATCACTCGACAGACTGAGTGCAGTGAAGGGTGGAAGTTTATTTACAGGTGGAAGTGAAAACAGTGCAACAAAGCAAAGGATCCAGGCGCGGCTGTCCGGTGCTCGGCAGCTGGATGAAGTGGTGCAGGTAATTGCTCGGTGGGGTGACGGCTGCTGTCTGGTTGGAGAGGAGAAAGAGAGGTTAGCATGGGCTGTTTCTGTTGGAGAGGTTTCTCACATGCATCATGGTGGCCGCTGTTTAAGTAGCCGGCGACTAAGTGGTTTCAGCTGGAGCCGGTCAGCCTGTGATGAGTAGCGGCAGGTGTTTTGTGTCTGTTTCCAGGGCGACGCTGATGATCCCTCGGGGCGCCAGTCACAATATGTTACCATAAAAGATTTCAAATTTCATCTTGGATTAATTTCTGATTTTCAATTGTTATACCATTTATCATAAGTTTACTTGTTTTCTTTTTACTTTGTCTTTGTTTTTCAAGTCCGAAGAAATAAGTTGAACTTTTTTCACCCTTTTCAATCCATCTAGCTCTTGATCGAACATAAGCTCCATTTGCCTTTGTTGTGTACTGCAATAACTTTGATTCAGTACTGTTGTCTAAGGATAATTGTACATTATTTGTTAGTTGATTGATCCTTTTGCTTCCGTTTCCTTATACATGACAGTTTTTTACCTGTGGCAACTGCTATTTGTCTGGTTTTGAACTTAAACCATTCCCATTTACTGATATGCAAAGAAGGCGTAATCCCCCCCATTGAATTTTCCAAAATTTTCCACTGTCCATAACAGAATGAGTCTCCTGTAAAAAGATGCCCAGACACTACATTACTGAATTTTTTCTCTGAATAAGCAGAAAGTGCCTGAGCATTTGCTTACAACACAGCGATTAGGGGTCAACTCTGCGTCCATCAATAAGAGCATATTCTTCTCTTAGGGAGGCCCTTTTTCCGTTTCTTCTGGCTTCTTGCACCTTAGGCCAAAGCTTAGCACGAGCCTCACAATCTTCTTTTGAGAAGTCCTCCTTGAACTGAATGTTCATCTCTCTGCACACTCTTGCCTCTCTTGATCTCCTCCATACTTCATCACAGACAGTTCGCAAGGCAAACTGGATGATTACAGGTCTGGGCATCCTGTTGGTAGCTGCATCGTTCTTCTTTCCCAAGCGGTGCACTGTGTCGACTGACTCACAGAGTTTCTCCACGGACACCGGGATCACTCTTGTAAGGATGCCGATCACAGTCTCTCTTGTATGCTCTTTGTCTTTTTCAGGAAGGCCCATCAGTCTAAGATCCCACCTTCTCTTATATCTGGCTCCAAACAGATCTGCTTCAGTGATGCATTTTCTTTTTTCAACAGTAACATTTCTTCCTTCACTTTGCTTATTTCTTCCTTATTTTCCTTTACTGCTTGTGTGTTAGCTTCCATTCGACTTTCAAAAGCTCTCAGTCTGTCATCTTGTTCATCAAATCTCTTTATCAAAGTTTGAATCGCATCTAAGATGGTTTCATTTGTTATCTCACCCGGCTGTTTTCCCACATCATGATTCGTTGGTTTCATTTTCTAGGGATTTGGACTAGGCAAAGGCATGTGGTCATGAGATATTTTCCGATTTTCTTCCTCCATTGCCTCTATTTCTTCTTCCTCACATGCCTCACGCAGGGCCGTCAGGTCATAGTAGTGGTCTGTTATGCGATGAGCTTTAGCCGCTTCGCTAACTTTAGCCATCTCGTTCACGTTGCAGAAGAAAAAAGAAAAATCGAATAGAGTTGGTCAGCTTCGAAAAAACAAAACTCCGTGGGGATGAGATGTTGTTTGTGCAGTTCTTATGTGAAGTTTTTTTTTTTTTTTTTGCCACTATAGGACAGGAAGAGCTTATTAAACTCATCATTGTATCTAAACCAACAAAATGCCTATTAGATCCTGTACCTACTAAAGAATTGTTACCTGTAGCAGAAGAACCGCTTCTCAATATTATCATCTCCAGGGATGGGCAGTATTTCAGATACATGTATTTAAAATACAAAATACTATTTTGTACTTTGTATTTTTAAGCCTTTGGGGAAAATCTAATGTATTTTGTATTTAAATACATTTCAGATGAGTATTTTGTATTTTCAAAATACATAAAATACTTTGTGCCAATCAGCCTTTTTATCAAGGTGCAACCTTAAAACTCATGCAGGTGAGCTGGAGAAAAATAGCGTTAGCCAATCAGTTTATAAATATATATATATATATATATATATATCTGGATGGCTGATTGCACTAAAGACTTATCTGCACCGAGCACCTTGATCCTTGGATTCGACATGATGTAAGCGAACCGCATTATACCTGCCTTTAATTCTCACCTTGTATACTAGCCTGAGTCTGTAGCACTGGATGGAGTTAGAAGTGATCAGGAGATCACCAACGAACCTGGTTTCACTTACCTGAGAGATTTACCTGAATGTGACGAACCGTATAATGAGAATGAGATCAGGATATCGCCAACTATTGAATAAGAAAATCCATATGTTAATGCTCTGATCTTAAGGAGGCTATTTTGTGTTAGCAATCAGGAGATCGCCCACTAAAGACTCTTTATACGAATGCCTGCTTATGCCCTGAGCCACAGTTTCAGTTTCCTTTGTTTATTGATGTGTTCAAATGAAACACCTTTTACTTTGAACTTACCTTGTCCTCTGAGTCCTGTGTTTGAGCATTACAGAAGTTCAGCCCATAACCGCAAATGGATTTGGCTCTTCTCCAAACCCCTGTCCAAGATGGCTGTCCCATCGATGAGTATGTTGAGCAGTTCTTAGAACCTTGCCATCTGGTGCCCTGGAGCAAATACACACTGAAGAGGCTATTTTGGTTGGGGCTGGATGAGGCTCTCGTCCAGCAGGTTTCCCTCACCGATAACCCGGGTTCACTCATCCAGCTCATTGGATCAGGCCTTATCTCCGATCCAGTTCCTAAACCACAGCCAGTAAAACCATTCTTGTTTTCAGTCCCAAGGGGTCAGCCAGTAGAACCGTTCCCGAATCTACTTCCAGAGTTCCGGTCAGTAGTGCCAGTTCCCCATCCCAACAACTTGGGAACTGAGATTCTCAAACCTACCATGCAATCAGTGAGGTCGGCAAAAAGTACGTTGTGTCAACCCAAATTTCGCCCAAGGATGCTGATCCCGATCCCTGAAGTTCCAGTCTGTCCGTCTCAACCAACAGTGCCTGTCCCAGAGTTTCGGCCAGTCAAGCCATCCCAAGTGTTTCAGTCAGGAGAGCCGATCCCGACTCTTTGCATCCAGCCTTTGCATCCTGGCCAGTAGGGTTAATCCTAACCCCAGTCCCTGATTCACGGCCAGTAGGGCCGATCCCAAGTCCCGTTCCTGATTTACGGCTAGGAAAGCCAACCAAGTTCCATGTTGACTCCGTTCCACAGTCACGGCCAGGGGGGCTGATTCCGTTCCCCACAAATTCCTGTCTACAGCCTCTAGGCCCAGTTCCAGAATTATGGCCAGAGGAGCTGTCCCTGAATCCTGCTTCCGATTCACGGCCCGTAGAGCCAATCCCCGATCAAGTTTCTGTGTCACGGCCAGTGGAACTGTATCCGAGTCCAGATCCCTTCTCTCGGCAAAGAGAGATGATCCCAAGTCCAGTTCAAGAGTCTGCGCTGCAAGAGCACCTCCCTCCACCTTTTACTTTGAACTAACCTTGAACTTCCTGTGTTTGAGCGTTACAGGCAGAGACAATATAAAGTGTGAATCAATTAAACTTTTCAAAATCGTTTACATAGGCCTAGGTCATTTAGATTGAGCAAATAAATTCTTGCTGTGTTTAGTGGGGAAGCAGGAATTATTGGAACACTGGGGTGGATGAAGAAGCATGAATGAATGAATTAATAATTTAGTGTGATGTACTTGGTTCAGTTGTACTTTGCTGTTTAAAGCGCAAAATGAGATTTAAGCATTTTACATCAGTTATATAATTGACTTTGTGTTATTGAGTTCTTGTTACTGAGTTGAAGTCATGATGGTGATAAAACGTAATAAAAGATGTTTGGGGGGGAAAATAGATTTGTTTTTCCTGCAAGGGAAGGGAATATATTATTTCTAATTGGTAGTACACATTTAAATGTTTTTGTTTTGCATTTAGAATATGTCCAGATATATTTCAGCCTAATAGGGATGCCTGCACTTGATGGCCAAATTCACATGTATTTTGTATTTTCAAAATACAAAATACTGTTTGTATTTGTATTTTAATAATTTTTTTTGCAAAGTATTTTGTATTCGTATTTAAATACATTTTCCCACTGAGTATTTTGTATTTTATTTTAAATACATTTCTATGTATTTATGCCCATCTCTGACCGCTGCTGTAACCATTAGGCCACGAATACCCCCCCAATGCATTCTATTAGACACAAATTGGGCTGGAAAAGTGAAAACCAAGACGCTGTTATGTGGAAAAATGAATTTATTAGAATGACTAAAGCAAACAGAGGCTCAGCGTCCTCGCTTGGCTCTTCCTCTGAACGAGCCGCCCTTGATCTTCTTCCTCACGCCACTCGACTGTTCAGCATCATCAGCTGCTTCCTCGTCTGCTTTTGGCCGCTTCCTCTTATCTGAGCTCTCCTTCATCTCCTGACAGAAACAGACACGTGTGCTTTTTATCAGACTCACATTCATCAGAGATCTCAAACAAAAACACAGAAAGAGGACGTACAATCCGTGCAAATCTTTGTGCTTCGCTAACTCGCTCCACTAGCATCATCACTTCCTCTTCCTGTGTGGGAAAGGCGGGCAGTTTCTTCCCGATCAGCGCTTCGATTCGCTGGAACAGCTCCACATCATACCTACACAAACAGAACACAATAATGTTTACCGACATCCCGACCTGAAGAGTTCATAAACCAGACAGAAAGACTCAGACGGACTGCGTGACGAAGGTGATGGATTTCCCAGATCTCCCTGCTCTGGCGGTCCGGCCCACACGATGAATGTAGTCCTGCAAGAAAACAGATACATGACAGAGTTTAACAGCTTCCTTCTGTCATGTGACATAACAGCAGTGAAACATTATTTGAAGCGTCAGGAACCATTCAAAAGGTCTATTTTTATCGCTACCAGAGACATAATAAAATGAGATTTGTTTTTTGGTTGAACATGGTTTATTGTAACAATTTTTTAAATGAAAATAAACGCATGGAAGTGTGAGTCAAACCCCGAAAAACCAAGTCAGGAATCTTGGTGTGATTCTGGAGTCAGATCTTAGTTTCAGTAGTCATGTCAAA
>JAUMHQ010000250.1:102831-122056 GCA_032361165.1 Enteromius paludinosus | reverse complement strand
CCTGTGAACTCATTGTCACAATAAACATTGCTGCTTTTACTTACCTTCAGTCTCCAGTCCGCTTCGTAACAGAAGCTCGGACCAACTTACCGCTGATAATGAATTCTCCGGATCCTTTTTTCAGGAGTTGGTGGACGGGTTACGTCGAGTTCTCCTTGCTACACCACAACCACAATTACCTCCGCAAGCACCTGTTCCGCAATCAACCACTGCAACAAACCCGGATGTCAACACTGCTTCTTCGTCGCCGGCTGTCGTATGTCCCATGGTTCGACCGGCGCCCTTCTCTGGTGTGGTGGGGGATTGCAAAGGATTTTTGCTGCAGTGCTCTATTACATTCGCCACGTATCCAATTATGTATTTCTCTGCCGCTTCCAAAATGTAATATCTTGCCTTTGCGGATCTGCACTCAGATGGGCTGAATCAGTGTGGAGTCAAGCGAGCCCGGCTGTCAGTTCTTATGGTTCATTCACTCAACATTTCCTGGAGGTCTTTCGCTAGATCAGACCAGTTGACATCAGCTGGAGAGGAGCTATACCATCTACGGCAAGGTTCATTGAGTGTGCAAGAATATTCAGTTTGATTTCGCATATTGGCAGCCTCTAGTGGATGGAACGAACAAGCTCTCATCACAACCCTCAGACAAGGTTTGGAACCTAGCATTCGACTCATGCTCGCCTCTCATGACGATTCTCTAGGCTTGGAACGATTCATTCAACTAGCCATTCGCTGTTCAGCCTGGGTCCAATCCTATTCCACAACTCCACTAAGCACTGCAGCGTCCATCCCCTGCCCATCGAGTGACCACCACCCTCCAGAACCAAATCCAGAATCCATGGTTATCGATGCTAGACGCCTTTCACAAACTGACTTTGTTTATCCTGTGGAAAATCTGGGCATGGTATCTGGGATTGCCCCACCAAACCTCCATGTCCCGTGGTGAGTACCATAATGCCTATGAGTGAGAAACTGAATCCATTAACTACTTACTGCGAAAATTTCTCGATTTCAGTGGCAGCTCTCATTGACTCTGGGTTGGCGGGCAACTTCATTGCTGGACACGTCGCTCGAAAGCTCCAGGTCAAAACCTTGCGTCTTGAAGTAAAGTATCAAATTCAGTCAGTGACTGGCCAACCACTCTCCAAAAGGGATGTCACTCACCAAGCAGAGTTCATCAATCTGCAAATGGGTCAATGTCAGAAGGAAAAGATTCAACTTCTGGTTCTGAAGGATTCCACCATCAACGTGGTCCTAGGGCGCCCGTGGCTGGCGAGGCACAAGCCCATACTCTCTTGGGGCACAGATGGTGGTCTCTGCCCCTGTATAGATTACAGAGCCCTAAACAAAGTTACAGTTCCTTTTAAGTATCCTCTTCCACTCGTTCCCGCTGCACTTGAGAAATTAAGATGAGCTAAGATTTTCACTAAACTTGACTTACGCAGTGCATATAACCTGATTTGCATTCGCGATGGTGACGAGTGGAAGACAGCGTTTATCACCCCTACTGGCCATTATTAATATTTAGTGATGCCATATGGTTTAGTCAATGCCCCCTTCATTTTTAAAAATTTCATGCATGAAATATTCAGAGACTACCTGCATCAATTTCTCCTCATTTACATCGATGACATCGTCATTTATTCATCTTCTCTTCAAGAAGACCGTCAACAGGTCAACCAGGTCCTCCAGAGACTCCGTGAGCATAATCTCTTTCTTAAAGCCGAAAAGTGTTCCTTTCACCAGTCATCAGTACAATTCCTGGGCTATAATATTGATTACACTGGTGTGCAGATGGATATTAGCAAGGTCGAAGCTATCACTGAATGGCCAAAACCTTCCATAGTAAACAAGCTCCAGAGATTCCTAGGTTTTGCTAATTTTTATCGGAGATTCATTAATAACTATAGTCTCATTACCTGTCACCTAATCTCACTGCTTAAAGGCAAACCCAAACAGTTGACCTGGAACCCCCAAAGCTGAACGTGCTTTTCAGAACCTCAAGATGGCTTTCACTAGTGCATCCATTCTTTGTCATCCAGATCCTTAGCTACCGTTCATTGTCAAAGTCGATGCCTCCACCACCGGCGCAGGAGCCGTGTTATCTCAGCAGCAGGGGAATCCACTTCGACTCCGACCTTGTGCCTACTTCTCCAGGAAATTCACCGCAGCTGAAAGAAAAGAAAGTGGGGTCTTATTCTTCACAAGATTTAAATTCTCCATCTCCTACAGACCTGGTGCTAAGAATGTTCGAGCTGATGCTCTCTCCCGACTTCATGTTGTTCACGAGCAACCGCGCGTGTTCAGGAGTATCTTTTGCTCTAAGCCCGATGCCCTCCCATTTATCTGGACTAACTATAGATTGTCTATTCCCAAACAACTGCCTGCTGACCATACTCCTCGTCGCTCTCTAATTCATCTCACTGGTAAACAGCATCGCACTGAAAATCTAAAAACTGTGCATCGTCACTTTGCACTTCTGAACTGTCGGTCAATTTCAGATAAAGCCTCTTATCTCAATGAAATTATTACTGTCAATAAGCTTGACATCTTTCTCCTCACTGAAACTTGGCAAACTCCGGCTGATTTTCTTCAGTTAAATCTTCTCTCACCTGTTGGATATAAGTATCTAGCCTGACCTCGACTGACTGGCAAAGGGGGTGGTCTTGCTGTTATTTACTGAGAGAATCTTCAACTGAAACAACTTAATTTTATAATAACCCTCCGCTTCCCCCCCCTCCCAGGGAGACTGCAGTAAAGGCACATGTTATTATCCAACCTCCTTTTGTGCTCTTCTGCTGTAATGTGGGTAGCCCCTATTTGTATCGGCTCTGCTGTAGTGGTGCTGGGCTGGTACATGGGTTGAGTGAAGGTGCGGTGGCCTTTCTTGGAGCGAAGGAGTTGATCTGTGCGAATGGCTAATTCCATATACACGCTGAGTGTCTTATCCTCCTCCTTACACGCGAGTTCAGCCTGTAATTCCTCGCGGCGGCCTCGGCGGTACATGCTCTTGAGTGGATCACTGTCCCAGCCTGTTTGCGCAGCTAGAGTGCAGAACGTCTTAGAGTACTCTGCTGCAGAGGAAGTGCCTTGTTTGAGCATTAGCAGTTCGTCTTTGGGGTCTTTACTGTCAATGGTGTGATCAAACACCTTTCTGAACTGGCGTATGATACTTTGGTAGGACGGGAAAGCCATTCTGCGTCCATCCCACAGGCCATGACCCCCTACAGGGCCTTTCCCGTCAGCAAAGAAGAAAGAAGTGATACTTTGCTGTCATCAGTTACAAAATAGCTGGCCTGTGAGTTCATGTAAATGTCACATTGTAAAAGGCTTGACGAGACATTTCGCTTACGACTTGTAACATCAACGCTGGATCCTGAGGCGGCGAAGTCTTAAAGATTAGCTGGGGATCCATTAGCAGCTTTTATTAATCGCAGGCAGAGGTCGTAAACACAGGCAAGCAGAGTTAGCAGAGAACAGGCAGTAGCAGAGTCAATCAAACAGGCAAAAATGGTCAGGGCAGGCAGCGAGAGACAAGGTCGATAAACAATCCAGATAATACACAGGTAAACACTCAGAATAAAAGCTCGGAAATAACAGCCAGGGCAAGTCAAGACTTCGCGTCGATCTACTGGGAGATCGGCGTTTAAATAGGACAGATAACAATGAACACCTGGGCCAGAATTAGCCAAGGTGTGTGGGTTTAATGAGTCCAGGTAGGAAAATTAATATTCCGTTGAAGGCTCCCGCTGCTGGTGACTGGAGAAGCCACAGAGGTGTGGCTTGTGACAGGGGTCCAACTTCTTAAGTGAAGCCAAAAAATGCTTATTTTTCTGGAGGTTATCTTGTGGCTGCTCTCTCTACCTGTTTGCCTTGTTGTTTGTAACCTTTGGGGTGAGAGGTGTCAGCAGAGGAAGAGGTTTATGCCCTTTGACTTTACTCCTTTTCACCCACTTGATCACATAATTTAAGTATTTAAGTGGTCAAGTGCAAAGACTGCAAATGTGGGGTGGGGTTATGTGTAGGTCATTCATACAAATGGATGTGAATAGGCAACTTATATAAAATGTAGATTTAGCAAAAATCACTTAAAGTTATATGAGGTTGTACGAATTTGAAGCCACTTCATAAAATATGTATGAATTGCTGTGAGATCGGGCTGGACTACAAGATGCTTGCATGCAACATGCATCATTCTTTTTGAAAACCTTTATTTCTTTCACAGTCAATGATGCAAAAATGTACATTAAATAGGCATACAGATAATTTCCTAGAAAATTGATGGGTGAACTTTTGGAAAGTGCTGTAAATAAATAACTAGTCTTTGAACATGTATTTTGGTTTCCCCACTGGCATTACTTGGTAAGTGTTCCAAACTTTCAGCATAGTCTTTCCTTTTTCCCCTCTCTCTTATTTTCTGCCTCCACGGTCAGTGGCTGGTGCGGGTGAATGCGAGAGCTGGGTGGATCTGATTACAGGCTCTTGTGATGACGTGACATATTGTGTCAGTATTGTATTATTATTATTTATAATTATTTTATTAATTTTTTTAGGTTAAATTAACTGAGAAAGTCAGTACGGTAAAAAGAAATGTGGTTAGTTCAATGCAAAATTTAAATCTGAATTTAAAATATCGGTAACACTTTAAAATAGCTTATGCTTGTAAGTCATTTATAAGTGATTAGTTAATGTTAAAATGTTCATCTACAAAACATTCACAAATAACTAATGAGTGATTTTATGTTTAGTTGATTAATTTACAAGTCATTCACAAGTTGTGATATGTTGAAAAGCACAAAAATGTTTTTTTTTATTTTTATTTAATAAAGTGTGTAAACCCTTTGTCTCATTAGGACAGACGATATGTTGGGTAGAGATGGTAAACACATGGAGTATTTTAGCACTGTGCACCTCACGTGAACTTCAGTTGAGGGTAAAACTAGTTCACATTATCAGTAGATCCCACACACTCCACACAGAACACAATCATCTGTCCTAATGAGACAAAGGGTTTACACACTTTATTAAATAAAAAAAAACTTTTTTTGTGTGCTTTTGTACATATCACAACTTGTAAATGACTTGTAAATTAATTAAATAAACATAATAATCACTTGTTAATCATTTGTGAATGTTTTGTAGATAAACATTTCATCATTAACTAATCTCTTATAAATGACTTACAAGCATCCGCTATTCTAAAGTGTTACCAAAATATCTTTAGCAGTCTCACCATTTATGTTGGCAAAAATGTGTAAATAAAGTAGAAAAACAAGAAATATAGCTAATGTTACATTATTCAACAAAGGCCCAACTATATATTTGTACATAAATATATCATATATATCATTACCCAATTTCCTCAGGTAAAATTAACAACATAAACATATTGATGAAAACCTGTCCTGTGGCTGTTACATATTAAGTTAAAAGACTTTTCTCTTTTTTTTTCAGACAAATGTTTTCACAAATGCAAACAAAAGTCAGTGCCTGAGGTTCTTTGCTAGCAAATTGAAAAAGAAGTCGACAATGGAGTGACTAATAGAGTTCTGTCTGTAAAAAATGAAAGGGTAATAGACCAAAATGTTTCCTTTTTTCCACAGTAAATTAGCAGTGTAAACATCCATCAGAAGGTGGCCAAAATATATGTTGAAAACCTACTTACAGCGTCCAAACTTAATCATTTTTATTGTATCACTGTATGTTTTTGAATTATCCATATTTAATTTTATATTTATAGATATTAAGTTATTTTATGCAAATGTAATGGATATTCCTGGCTTTTAGTTGAATTACATTAAAAAGGCTATACTGTGATAAGTGTCATGTTGTGGTACAAGAATAATGCACAAAGAAGTTACAATAAGAAAATGACTGGTATGTTGCATAATTTTAAGAGTTTAAGAATCAGAATGGATCAATTATGTACATATGCATTTGATTAAAGTTATATTTTTTAAAGAAAAATGTGCAGTAGGCCTTAATAGCCCATGTGTACAGACAGGTCAGAGGCAGCCGGATCCATGTGCAAAGCTTTTAATCCAAACAATAGCAGGCAGGGTCGAGTTACAACAGAGATGGCAAAGGCAAAACAGTTTCGTAATCAAAGTCCAGGCGATGTTCGGGGCAGGTAGCGAGAATCGTAATCAATAGACAGATCAAGGTCATACACGGGAAGTCAAACAAACACAAGATAAATGCTTGGAATTGTCACATGGCAAACAATATTTTGCATCTGACTGGTTCGCAGTCAGAGTTTAAATAATGGAGATAACAAGCGGGCCCTGTGAAGGTAATCCGTTCCTGTTGCGTCCGTGAACAGAGTCCGGGCGAAACCATTAATACTTGGGGGAGAGTTCTCGCTGGGGCTGTTCCGAGAGAGCCACAGAGGAGCGGCTTGTTACACCATGCTGTCACAATTACACTAAGATAATAAATCTTTACATTTCCAGTCATTTTGTGTATTCAGGAAGAGGTCTTTTATTGCGTTGTTACATTGCAGTACAAAAAATATTTTTAATTACTTTTTCTTTTTTATTTTATTAAACAATGGCAGAATAATGTCATGTATGCATATGTATATGTAGTTGCAGAAATGTTAATTCATGCGTTTATGACCTCAAGGTTAGACTATTGTAATGATTTATTGGGTGGTTGTTCTGCATGCTTGATAAATAGACTGCAACTGGTTCAACATGCAGCAGCAAGAGTCCTTACCCTGTTCTGTCAACACTGCACTGGCTCCCTATCAAACATCGCATAGATTTTAAAATCTTGTTAATTACTTATAAAGCCTTGAATGCCTTAGCTCCTCAGTACTTGAGCGAGCACTTATCACATTATAATCCTCCACATCCGCTGCATTCTTAAAACTCTGGCCATTTGATAAAACCTAGAATATCAAAATCTACTGCGGGTGGGAGATCTTTTTGCTATTTAGCACCCAAACTCTGGAACAATTTACCTAATACTGTTCAGGAGGCAGGCACACTCTGCCTGACACATCTCTTTACTCTGGCTTACACTTAACACACTAATACACATATATCAATAAAATCTGATTGTTCTGAAAAATGTTAGGCTGCATTAATTAGATCAGCCTGAACCGGGAACGCTCCCTTTAACACACAATGTACTTGTTACGTCGTAAAAAGAATGGCATCTATGCTAATATTAGCCTCTTTCTTATTCTGTTTCTCAGTCCATATCCAGATCAGATGGTGTAATCAGCACAAAGAGATGATCTTCATCGGAGACCAGAACACCTAAATGAGCCCTGTGGACAGATCACCAAAACCAAATGCACACAAACACACACACTTTACGTCCTTTGCACAATCCAACTAAGCCTGGATTCTCCCAAGGTTGTTTTTTTTCTCCATTCTCTCACGGATGGGATTTTGGTTCCTTGCTGCTGTTATCTCTGGCTTGCTTAGTTGGGGGCACCTAATTTCTATTGATTATCGTTGATTTGGTTACACAGACCGTCTCTGCATTTAATTAATTACCATCACTATAATGTTCAGTGCTTTAATACAATCTGGATTGTTAAAAGTGCTATTTAAATAGAAGTGATTGATTGATTGTTTAAAGGGTCAGTTCACCCAAAAATGAAAGTTGTGTCATTAATTTCTCACCCTCAAATAAAATATTTTTGATGATATCAGAGAGTCGTCTGTCCCTCCATAGACAGCAATACAACTGAAATGACACCAGAAGATGTCTCCGAAGGAGGCATAGTAAGGTGATATGTCGACTGACTGCTTTTTAATAGGGCTTTCAATCGACGTGGTACAAAGTGGGAGAGACATTGGAGTCCGGAGGGGTAGGTTGGGAAAGCACTCTGGCCAACATTGTGATCCCCATTTGCCCAGACTGACCACAGTACAGACATAATCCCAATGTCATCCTCTGTTGATGTTCATTAGGGGTTAAACGTCGGATGTCAACTTGCATGGGCATTGAGATGGGTTCTGGAGGGCTTTAGTCATCCGTTGGGCTGGGAGATGAATAAGTACTGTGCTCAAGAAAGAGGTAGTATAGGATTGGACAGGGGCTGAGCATCGAATGGCCGGTTGAATACATTTCTCAAGTCCAACTGAGTCATCATATGGTGCCAGAATGAGTCGAAGATTGGGCTCTAATCCCTGTCGGAATGTTATTAGCAGTACTCTCTCATTCCATCTACTACCTGTGGCCAACATGCGGAATTTGACACAGTATTTTTGAATGGTCATATTATTTTGCTGGATTTGATACAATTCTTCACCAGAGGATGTTTCTTGATCAGTGCACCCGAACACCTCTAGGAAGTGTTGAGTGATAGCCGCATATGATCTTACGGCCAGACCAGCCTAACTCCAGATTGACTCCGCCATCGTAATGCCGCTCCCGAAAGACAAAAGATCAGATATCCCATTTTTTTGAGACGTCAGTGGAATATACCGTAGGGTAAGTAGTGAGTCTTACTGAGCACTGTAGCAAAAACCCCTTGCAATCTCCTGCCGCGCCGGAGAAGGGCATTGATCGCACCAAGGGACAAACGATAGCGGGAGGCAAGAACTGGTGTTTACTGACGGGTTCAGTGCAGGGGTTGTTAGAGAAAGGTGATGGTGGTGGTGCGGTGAGTATGGCTCAGCAGAGAAAATCAACCAGCTCCTGAAAAGGATCAGACGAACTCATGCTGTTAATGCGATAATGATCTGAGCTTCTGTTAAGAAGCAGACGGAGCACAGATAGTAAGTTAGTGATACTGTTTGATAGGTTACGGATGCACAAGCACTGAGAGTAACTAAGTCTTTTGTAGGATCACCAGAACGTTGGAGGACACACTGACAGAGGATACACTGAAGCAGGGACCACTACCACACACCACAGACGCTGGAGAGACGAGGAGGGAATCCGAGGAACCTGGGGAGCACACAGGGATCGAGAAGTACACGAGGAGAGAGACAAGGTAAGTTCAAAGGTAAGTATTCACTTGGATAGCTGAGATAGCGTAAGTCCACTTCGTTTAGAACGAGCTTGGACCGTGACTGAGGTGGTGTGTGTGGTTTATATGAGGTGGTTGATTGGCTTTCTTGATGCGTGACAGGTTGTAGTGACTAGTATTCGGGAGAATTGATTGCTGTGACTGGGTGAGTGTAGAGTCTGGCGTGTCTGTGCAGATGTCCTGTTGCCGATAGGGGCGCAATTGTAATATATGCTCTGATGGGTCGTATTTTAGGAATTTGTACAAACGACCTACATTGGCGTATTTATTAAAGTACAGGTTGGCTGCAGAGAATCACCACGAACACGGACACTGCATACAGGCTAATTCTCTCAATATGAAACCACATTTATTTGCATTAAAGCCCCTTTTCTTGACAAAAAGATGTATGCAAAAATTTTTTTGCGGCCATTTAGAATGGTCAATCCAAACTGAACTGCGCAAAACTAGCTATTTTTAAGAGCCTTTTGGAACTAAGGATTTGGAAGGACATGGAAATTTCGGCCAGGAAAACAAAATCAGGACGTGCTACAAAGAAACACCTGTTGAGTATTTTATTTAACATATAATTTTATTACGTAAAAATCCAAAACTGCAGCGGGCCCACTAGACCCATGAACACTGACTGAGTAACAAAAATATGAACACCATACAAGGGTTAAGTAGGAAATTACTCTCAAACCTTAATGTCAGACTTGCTCAGCTCATCCTAACACAAGTATACAACTTTACTATTCAAAATCATACTGTTTTATTTTCAAGTATTTTTTTATTTTTATTTTTTTAAATATTATACAACCTACTTGTTCCACAGATCTGTATACAAGTGTTATGGTACTGATTTTATTCACACAGGGCTCAATGCTAAGTAAAACTGAACAGTATACTGTATGTAATAAAATACTATAATAAGTCCAGGCCTTATATTTTTCTTTTGAAACTTTTTCCTCCCAGCAGTACTAAAGTCAGTTAGGAAACAGATGACTTGAAACATCTTTCTTGGCTACAGACAAACTAGAAACCTCCTGCTGCAATATGCCCAGGGCTTTCATGTAACACATGTCAGAATAGGTGTTTTGAAAGAGTTAACACACAAGAATCTGTTTTGAAATCTGGGTATGAAAAAAAAAATTCTTAAGTGAAAAAATAAATGAATAAATATAATAATCCTATGGAGTAAGACTCAAGCAGGATTCCATGGGACATGTACAGTACTGTCAGCTGAAAGAGATAGACGCTCTGCACCTTATAATCACCTTTGTCGTATTGTCACCTGTTTGGGATTTTCTCTGAAAAAGGATTACATTTAAAACAAAAACATGAAATAATAATGTCTTTCACTTTACTGTGTCCACTTAAAAGGCAATAATGTCAACACTGCATGTGTATGACAAAGAAATGTCACTTACAATGTGTCTTAATTGTTAACACATCAACATAAAGTTAATCATGTTCCACCTCTGTGAAATATAATAAGATATTTCAGCAAACTATATGAGATAATCCATTACTGTTTTCACATATGCCATGCCTTGCTATTTGCACATAGCACAACTTGTATATAATGCTTTTTTTTCCTCTCAACTCCAAACTCAGTGATTGCTTATATTAATAAAAAAAACAAGATGACCTTGCAAAATGTATGCACACTCTCAGTGCAAATCAGCCACTGAAAAATATATATTACTGTATGTACTGCTGCCAGGGGACAATAAAAATGTTAACTCTTTCTGCACAGAACCTATGCACTGTTGACTCTCATTATGTAACTAATCAGTGGTCTCCTGAACTGACTTATAATGTAGAGTAGAAGCTATAGAAAGTCCAGAGAAACTGTACTTAAACTAGAATTGTTTTGAATTTTTACTCAGTTAAATGTGTACATATTTGACCAAAAATATAATTAGAATTATTTGACTACAGTATATAAGCAGCTTCCATATTCAGCTTTACCTTAATAAAGTGCAAATTATACAAATGAGTTGCACAGTTATAATGATGTACTGTACAGTTATCCAAGTACTTCACACCCCTGATGTGTTGTTTTAGAGGAACAATTCAACCAGTAATTCACCAAAAAATCATGCTGTTCAAAGACTAAATGCATTTAGTTATCCTACAGAACACAGAAGATATTTAGAAAAATGTTTAAACTCCTTTTGTCCTTTTTTTTTATAGCTAAACAGAAAAGTTAAGTACAGCTTATTTGTAATTGTAATGACATGATGGTCCTTTATTTCCTCCTCCTTTTTCAAATTGTAGAAGGTGGGTATTCTCTAAAGATTCCAGTAGAGGTCTGGATTCGACCAGACTTCTTGTGGCGCGGGAATACATTCCCAAATAAAACGCGGAAGCGGTCGGTAAATCTGGTGCAGTTTGAACTGGAGCGGGCAGTCTAACATTATAGTGTTCCCAATATTTTTTTCAGAACAGCATATTTGTGATTTTCTCATTCTTATTGAGCAACGGTACAGCCAGTGCTCACGACTGTTACACATGCTGAGCACATGGACCAGCGTTTCTGCGTGTGCATTTTATTTGCACAGTCTGTTCGCGCATCAGAGCAGGATTTACCAACATGAGCAAAGTGAAGATGCGCTTGAAGGACGTTCAGCTTGCATTAGAAAACGGTCAGTTTAATGTTAGGAAACCCACATCAGGCAAGTCTAATGTATGGGAGTCTTTTTAATGCGTCATAGACGCAAATGGGGAGAAAATACCCCAATGATGACAGATAAATGTTAAAAGCATCTTGAAAAGACGAATAAAAATAAATACAATCCTTGCACAACCTACAGTTTTGTCTGTTATCTGTCTCTTTTGGTAGTACCCACTTTAAATGTGAGATTTTGGAAACCAGAACTAAATTTAGCGGGAACGGTCGGGTCGGGTAGAAAATTATTCTAACCGGGCAGCGGGTGAACAAAGTCTGAATATACAGTGGGAGCGGTCGGGTGCGGAATAAAACCTCGCGGGAGCGGGACTAAAAAAATGATCCCGCAGACCTCTAGATTCCAGTAAGAAGATATTTGTCCTGAGGCTTGACAACAACGACTGAACAGAAATGCAGTGGCTCAAACATTCTTCTACACTGTTAAAGGTCACCCAGCCAAGTGGAAGGCTGACTCTTAAGAAAAGGTCAGATATGCTGGTTGTATGTTGAAAAAGCTAATTAGAGTCCTTGTAAACAACTGCAGGGCTGGCCAGCTGTTAACTGTCCTATGCGTGTCAACACAGAGATTTTCTCTAGCGCTCTCCTACAGCATACTAATGCTTTAGATTCTGATATAAGAGATACTGTAGATTAGGATGTTAAGAGGTTCATCCACCATTACACATCCTTTAAAAGAGCTGTTTGTCAGCCTTTGTCATGCAGTTTGCCATGTTCTTATCTCGAAAAAAAAATTCTTAGCCAGCTGTAAAACTGCCCATTCAAGCTTAGAGGAGTCTTATAATGCCTGACCTATGGAAATGGTTCGTTGAAATTACGAACACTGAGCAGGTTAAGTAAATTGAAGATTTTTAAGGTAGTATGCAGTTTATTTAAAGCTAAGTTCACTTTATATGTTCATTAAACAAGTACCAATAATTAATTTACCAGATAGTTTTTTTTTTGTTTTTTTTTAAACCTTAAAAGACAAATACTAAACATTTATCATTGTGTTGATTTATTCGGGTTACACATTTATTCAGTTGCATTCATATTGTACATTTTCATACAATATTATAAATGTCCTTTTTTTTTTACATCAGTGGCATTCAAGGTTAGTGCTTGCTGTAGCAGTTGGGCTGTACTTTAGTAACCCTCCAACTTCCCCAACTTTGCCTGTATAGATCTGCTACGGGGTGATTTTGTATCACAAATTGAAACAAGCAGCAGTGGATTTTTTGCTTGCTTTTTATAAGGCTGGATCAAATTAAATTACACAATTTTGGGTTTTATTCACTTGTTTTTGAGGAAAGGGAAAGACTTGTTAGATTTTTTATGATCATTTATGTTAATCTAGAAGAGTTTCTGTTATGTAGAAGTACTTGTAGTTACCACTGTGTTGTTGAGTAGAGGTTATGTTAGGTTGCAGATGTAAATTCAATTTTTATTCTTAATTGTGACTAGTGGCGGTTCTACATGGAATTACTCCCTGGGCGAGGCCACCTCTTAGACATTGGTGTTGTATAGTTGTTTAATAAGGATTAATTATTAATAAAAAACACCCACACACAAACACACTGTTCCTAAAGCCATGATAAGCAGTATGTGTTGAAAATTACCAATCCCAAGAGCAATCTGACATTTTATCCCCGCCTCCAAAGTCTTAAAAGTGTACTTATCGAGTGAGCAGGGGTTGAGCAGCTGAGAGAGCAGAGAGGGTCGCGCAAACTCTGCTTAGCGGCATTCTCGCGAGAGCGCATTTTTGCACACGCGTAGTTGTGTGCTCTCGCTGTGCAGAAATGCTTGCAAGAATGGTTTTCTGCGCACACATACGCGCACGTCTTATTTTTATGTGCGCTAGATTTGAAACTAGGCTATTTAAACACCATAGTCAACAGGCAGGCTATGACAGATAATAGAAAACCGCTTAGGGGCACAGATTATTTGTTCCCCCAATTAGTGGTTGTGCTGCCCCTGAAAAAATGCCGACTGCCCCGTTCACAGTGTTAGGCAAGCTACTTAGAAAATGTAGTGAGCCAAGCTATCAGTTACTCTACATTGGATGTAGCCTAACTACACTAAAGCTACTACCCTGAGAAATGTTGCAAGCTAAGCTACAGCAACATCGTAAAAGTAGAAATCAAGAAATGATATTTTATTTATTTATCAGGTAAAAATTATATCAATCCAATTACATGGTCAAGCCTTGTAAATTAAATTCCGTTTCAATTCAAAAGAGTATACAACTTTGATGAATCAAGAAATTATATCAAGCCAATTACACAATTATACAAGGTGTTTTCAGTTTTGCTATTTCACTTATATACAGTACAAACCCAACACCCCCACATCCTTAAACACAAAAAGACTATTCTCGGGCCATCTGTCGTAATTTGAGTTCTCGTGGCCTTAAGGACCACACCTGTTTTGTCTCTTCAATCTGGCCCTAGAGGGGAAACTTCCCTTTTTTAGTAAGTCTAATTATTGAAAGAACTTTTAATCTTTTCATAAATAAGTGACTGTTACGAGATCTGGACCACTGTACCACCTGCATTTCGATCTTTAAATTGACACCAAATATGACAGTGTAAAACAATATCTTCCCAAAATATGACACTTTGAGTTTTAGTGATTTTCCATGAAGACATTTGTCCGAGTTTGTTATCTTTAAAGATCTCCTTTTATGGCATGCCATCTGCATCTGTAGGCATGCGAGAGCTTCTTTAATTCAGCTTTCCCGGAAGGATTCAATTTCTTCATACCTTACACAATCAAAGGCTCAAGAATCCCCATAATGCAGTGTGAGTATCGCACACTGAATTATTTCCTGACGTTCTTCAGAAGATGGCACCCGCAGAAAAAAGAAAGAATAAGAACGAAAGAGGAAAGAACATTACAGTAAAGAATTCAACTTTACTCCTGTGTCTGCCCCTTTCTGACTTCTGAGTACTGTTCAGTATCTGTCAGTTTTGCTTAGATGAAACGTGCATCTAAAACAGAATATAGATCACTAGCTAATGTCACCTCATAACATCAACACATTTCATGTTTGGAATCTAAGGAGTCGTCTTCAGGCGATCTAATTTAGAGTGTATGTTATAGGTTGATATTTTTGGAACATTCAGTGTTTTAAGAGTCATAAAACGCCCCTTTAAATTATCAACCCACTATTGGCTCTTTGACCAACAAGAGGTGTGACCTAAACATGTTTCAAAAGGCCCACGCCAGGCACCGGCCTGGCTTTTTTGCCTTTTCTGGATGCTGAACCCCCAACATCTCTCTCGTCTCCTGGCTACGCCCGATGCAAACACATTGGGTGGGCGTAAATACAGTCTGCAGTCTTATAAGACACTGAGATGAGAATTTAGCTACATGGCAACACCTGAGCCAGACCTTTGCTGTCTTATTTTCTTCATTTACCCAAGATCCATGGATCATGACAGATCTCTCTCCCAGCTCTTCTTTCATCTGCCAGTCATCAGAGACATCTTTTAGAAATCATCACTCTTCAAACCATGAAGAACATGATTGCCAATCCAAAACCTGGGAACCATCAGGACTTTGAGACTGCATCAGACCCTCACCAATGAGGAAATGCAAGTATTGTACATATAACTAAACGAAACAGAGGTTTAGTATGAGTTATGGAACCCGTTATGAATGACACTGATGGTTTTACAGGTGGTCAACTGACTCTATTTTCATAACTTTAATTTTGGCTTTTCCTAATGGTTTACCTTTAAGTCTTCTTTGCACTTTCCCCATGTGTGAGTGCATTTATACTTGTGTGTTATACAGTTATGTGAGTGAACGTAGAGTTAATAAAACTTTTGCACAAATTACGCGATTTTCTGCTTCTGCCTTTTATTCAATTCAATTCAAATTTATTTGTATAGCGCTTTTCATGATACATATCATTGCAAAGCAGCTTTACACCAAAGTAATGTTGTACAGTATTATGATTTAATACTTTCATGATTTAGCCAAGTATCTTCATATTTTGCTGATCCTGGATCAACATTACCATCCAAAATATAGACTTATCCAAATCCCTACCTCTGAACCTAACAATACCCAAAATGTATTCCTAAAATCAGTAAGAATTAATAGCTGATTGACAAGGGTGCAGAAGCACCTAACCCTGATCCTAAGCCTAAAACAGAAAACCTTTACAGAAATATGCCTCAAATTTGATTGAGTGATTTGAATGTTGTATCAGGATCAACAAGAAAGTTGATTGTTGTGGATTTGTCCTGATCTTGGATTGTTTCATTCTTCGATGCTCATCCGGGACTTGCCGTCATAGCAACAGGTCCATAAGCGTAAACCTGCTCGGGAGCAGGTTTATTTCATGTAAACAGGATTTAGGCTGCGCTACTGGCGGGTTATGATTGGTTGAAATGGTGAGGTCACATCTAATTGGTTCAAGAGCACGACTGATGCAGGCTGACTCACGTGGGAAAAGAAA
This sequence comes from Enteromius paludinosus, assembly GCA_032361165.1. Classification (NCBI taxonomy): domain Eukaryota; kingdom Metazoa; phylum Chordata; class Actinopteri; order Cypriniformes; family Cyprinidae; genus Enteromius; species Enteromius paludinosus. The sequence continues at coordinate 105,949 of JAUMHQ010000250.1, read as the reverse complement.
AGTATCTTGCAAGAAAGTTAATTGCTGTGTATGTGTTACATCCACGCCAGGCTCCACCGTCACTCCCTCACACAGATCACAATCACCAGAATACTGAGCACCTGCCACTATCACCTGACGCCACTAATCACCTTATCAGCGCACCCTATCTAACCACACACCACATAACAGTCATTGTCCGAGCTCGTTCCTGAGAAGTGGATTCTTAGAACTCTCTCTGGATTCTAATACTTACCAACGAACTTACCTTTGCTCACTGTCTCCTAGATCTCCTCTGTGTCTCCATGATTCCAAGGATTCCTCCGTTGTGGTGTGTGGTTGTGGTTGTCATCGTCTTCTCCTGAGTTTTTGTCCTGTGCCTCCTCGTCTCCACTGGAGAACAGAAAAGAACTATATCAACGCGCTGGCTTATCATCCTTCAATGTGTCTGCAATGTGTTTACTCACCTGATATATCGTCTGTTGTGTTCTCAACTGTGAACTCATTTTCACAATAAACATTGCTGCTTTTACTTACCTTCAGTCTCCAGTCCGCTTCGTAACAGTATGTCTAATAATGTCACATTCTATTCCCCGTTTTTTTTTTTTTATCTGTCACATGGGTCCACTGCTGGATCTGACATGAAAGATGACAAAAAGAGCAATTACTATAAATATGATTTGAGATATAATGTATATATTTATTTCAAGGAAAAAACCTGTAACATGGGCAGCACTAATCCATTCAGTTTGTTCGCTACTGTTTGACAGCCCTCTCTCCTGCTTTTGCCGTTTCCCGGAGTCTTTATTAAAATTTGAAATTCTCCTTAGCCCTCCAATAAAAGCTCTTGCTCCGCTTAGGGAAATAATTGAGCTCGCTCTTTTGCCATTTCGTCAACCGATCAAAGGGGTTGTGAATGGTGTTTATACTATCGATAAATGTCGCCTTTTAAACCAACGCACAGCCGCGCAATAATCCTAGACAACTCAATCCAGCTATACTTATCATCAACAACAGGTGTGCTCAAAAGAACCAAATTAGCCGCATCATAATTAGCAACATGATCTCATCTTAGATGTATCAAGCGACATATGACATACATATGCATTTGTTTGTTTTTGGTATTTTTTGTTTCTTTCCTTATCTGTTTCTTTGTCTTTTCTCTCTTTAAAACTATAGGCTCATCGTATTGGTTGTCTGGGGTTCACCAATCCTCCAATGGCCTTGGACCTGTCGTCATAAAAGGGGCTGGGCTCCCTTGGCTTTTGTCAGTCGCTCTGCTTTCCAGCCAGTGGGCGTCTGTCCATTTTGTGCCGATCACGTTTTTGTTGATTTAAGAGTTGTGGCATTTAGTCTGTATTTGTTTTCGTTGGTTATTTGTTAGCCTGATTTTGCATTTGTTTGTTCGAACTCTTGAAACATAAACACCTGCTACTGAACAATGTTTGTACTGAGCATAAAGCAATGGTTTGCTTTGTATAATTTAGCTTTGATTTTCACTTAAGTCTTGCTAAAATAGCCAAGAGAAAGAAGACAGGTAAACGTGCAACTTCATCTTAGTTTTGCTTTGTCAGTAACAGGTAGGTAGTGACAACAACCTTTGTACTTTGTTTTTATTAGTAAGAGTAGTTTAGTTTGACCGTCGGATGCACCAAAGCATATGGATTTATTTCTACATTTTTCATTTGATAGTTAGATTATTTGGGTTGGGGTTTAGTTATTAGAATTCCTTTTGCTTTTAATTAATTTATTTCTTTTGGTGTCACTCAGTTTTTCATCTTTTGTTTACATTTTGAAATTGCTTAAAATAAAATACTTTTGCTAAACTTACGCACTTGCCTCACGGATCTTGTTCATGGTTTACCCCAGTGGCAAAAATACCTCACTTAAATGATACAGAACATCCCCAATAACATCTAACACGTAATAGTGAAAAAACGCTCACCTGTAGGAAACAGTGAATGAGGGTATAGGGGGGGCAATTTTGAAACACTTTTTTTGTGCTTCCAAAAGAGGGCACATCTAGAAATCAGATAAGTTGTATTTACAACACTGTTCCAGAAACGTTCAACCAAAATATTAGAATGTGTGTAGCACATTTACGGAGAACTGATTCCTGAACCTCGGAGTAGCCTATGTTGTCTGTGCACAGAGGCTATAAAGTGGGGCAGTTCCAACTCTTTAAGGGCAGTCTGGACCTTCTGACTCGCAACTTTTAAGTATGTTACATTTTATTAAAAGAATTGGCTACTTATCAAATGCAAGTTTTGAGCAGTTTAGTATAGTGCTTGTTGTTTGTCGTTTCTCCGATCCTAAATGCAGGCGTGGTGCAACACAGTGGCGGTTCTACACGGAGGCCTAGGGAGGCCCGTGCCTCTGTAGACATGTCCCTGGCCACCCCTTTGGCCCCCTTGTGCTGACCAAATAAATAAGTATGAATTCATTTAGATTTTACACACAAGCGCCAAAAGTGGAACTAATGCGACGCATCGTTCTTCATGGGTAAATTAAAGCGGTGTTTGTTGTCATTGAAACCTCAGGTTTTTTAGGGAAAACTCCTTTTTTCCCTTAACTGAAGCCTATTCAATCAGGCAGTGATAACTGCAACGGTCATTGGCCGCTGCAGTGGTTTAAGACTAAACCAATCGGCTTAACGCCGTCTACAGCGAGCCAATGGCCGTGGCTCCGCCGAAGCTCGTCTGGGGGGGCATGGCCGCATATATATAAGCGGGCAGAGCACACAGTGTTGCCAACTTAGCGACGTTGTCGCTAGATTTAGCGACTTTTCAGACCCCTTTTTTCCAAAAAAAGCGACAAATCTAGCGACTTCTTGGACAAACCTTAGCGAGTCTCTGGTACTGCCACGCACGCGCGAGTTCTTGTTTTCTCAGCGCGCGCACCCCCGTCTCTGCGTCTGTTCTGTTCAGCGCGCGGCTGTGAGGAGCAGAGCTTTCAGTGAAAATACAGGTCCTTTTCTAAAAATTTGCATATTGTGATAAAGTTCATTATTTTCTGTAATGTACTGATACACATTAGACTTTCATATATTTTAGATTCATTACACACAACTGGAGTAGTTCAAGCCTTTTATTGTTTTAATATTGATGATTTTGGCATACAGCTCATGAAAACCCAAAAT